>PVHP010012557.1:31648-42806 GCA_004024765.1 Zapus hudsonius
AGAGAGAGAGAGAGAGAGAGAGAGAGAGAGAGAGAGAGAGAGAGAGAGGAATGGGAACACCAAGCAAGGCCTATTGCCATTGCATACAGACACCAGATGCATACACCATTTTGTGCATGTGGCCTTATGTGGATTCTACTAAATTAAACCCAGGCCTTCTCATGTTGCAAGCCTTTAACCCTTTACCAGTGAGCCAACTCCCCAGCCCAGAAGATGGGGTCTTTAAAGAGTTAGTGAAGATTTTAACTAACACTCCTCCAACTCCTCCTTTATTCAACCTCTTCCCTTGATCCCCCCCCCTTAGGCCATTGCACCTCTAGTAGTCTCTTCATTTGCTTACATATATACAATAACCTCTCCTTGAGTCTCCCCTCCCCCCGTCTAGCTTTTGGGCCTCTACTACTGACTTTCACTCCAACTCACAGAGGTTTAGAATAAGCCAAAGGAAGGATAAGACTGCTTACAATGCAAACTTCCAGACACAAAGTGGCCTTGATACTCATGACCTCACAGTGTCTGATAATACCTACACAAAATGGGAGGAAAAGATGATGACACCAAAAATTGAAGGAAAAACTAATTGAGAGGGGAAAGAGATATGAGGGAGGGTGGGCAGGGAATTTTAATGGTTTATGGTTTATAATTATGGAAGCTTCAATAAAAACTTAAAAAAAGGGTTAGTGGAGATAAGATGAGGTCTACTCCAAGCTCATTGGTGTTCTTAGGAGAGAATATTAAAACACACACAGAGGGAAGGCAAAGATGGCCACCAGCAAGTTAAGGACAGAGGCCACAGAGTGAAACCAACCCTTTTGACAGCTTGACCTTTGACTTCCAATTTCCCCAATGATGAGGGTGAAAAAATATGTTATTTAAGTTACTCAGTCCATAATTGTTCTTGTTCTATAAAATGGGCTTCTAAGCATGAGCAGACTGCTACTACAGTGAATCCAGGGCTGAACTAGATAGAGGTCATTGTTTCTGGAATCCCCACCATTAAGCCAGGTCCCCTCCTGAATGCCATAATAATGCCCTAGGTGGCCAGTGCCTGCTTACAAGATTTGTATCATTCTTTTTAATTCTTACAGTTTTATGAAAGAGATAGTTTTTTATTCTGAATTTACTGATGAGAAAACTGGAGAAACGAGGAGTTTTCAATATGCAATTGTGAACAAATGCACTCATTCCTTTTCTTGAGTTCTCGCTTTCTTGGTAGAATATTCTTGCAAAAGAGTATAATTTCAGAAAAGCCTGACTTTCTGCATGACATGTTTGGAGTATAAAGTGTCCCCCATAGACTCAGGTGTTTGTGATGAAGGCTTATACTCAATCCCCAGTTGGTGGAGCTTTGGGAGGTGGAGCCTTGCTGGAGGAGGTGTGTCACAGTGGGTGGGCTTTGAGGCTTATTAGCCCCACCCTACTGGGTATCCCCTACCTAGTTCACGATTGCTGCTCCTATCCTACTGCTGTTATGTGAAGATGTGAGCCAGTTGACTCCTTGGCCATGCTTTTCTGCCATGATGAAAATTCCCCTTGAAATTGTAAGCCTGAAGTAAACCCTTTCCTCCCGTAAGCTGCTTGTGGTTCGGGGTTTTGTCCTAGAAACAAGAAGGAAACTGCATCATAGACTTCATGCTACTACATGGCAAACATTTTCTAATTCTTGCTAATCTCAGATCCAGGAGCATAAAATCTATTCTGGATTTGTTTATTTTTTCCCCTATCAGCCAGCATCTAGCACAGCATGGGACCCATAAATATTGGTTCAATGTTCCCAGCTCCAGGGCTGAGGCAAGGGAAACTGCAAGAGGGTGTCCTGGTTGGCCTGTTCTTAGGGAAGGAGGATTGCAGTGAGGCTCTGTCAGCGGGAAGGACACGAGGGCAGAAGTACAGTCAGCACTCAGATGGACACTGCACCTCTGACCTCCTCGATCCACAGCTTCTGCAATTCTGTGTCATGTGGCATTAGAGGAAGAAAATATTAACGTTGAGAAATAATCATCAAGAAATATATTATGTCTCAAATGTATCCTTATAGTCAGATTGACTTTCTCTTGGCTATACTACTGTGTCACAGTCTGAAAGACAGAAATATAGGGTATGTCTAATAGAATCATATACTGTACCCCTTAAGTTGTCCATGGAGGGATTCCTCATAAATACAAAAGAATATGACTGGGTGGTTTTATTAAAATGAATGGAAGATATACTTTCTGAATAGTTTGGCATTTCTGAAACTATAATGTGGGTTACCATAGTTTCTAGAATTTTCCAGGCAGTTCTTACCACCCAGGTTCAACGAATATTGGTGAATAAGCCAATGTTCAGATTCCAGGCCCTTTGTCCCTCAACGAGAGCTAAACCTAGCTAAGGAAAATTAAAGCTTTAGACTCAGAGGCTTTTAACATCTTCATTTTGGTATGTGTATGGGGGGGAAGAGTAAATATTATTCAGCACTTACTGTGTGCTCAGCATTAGGATAAAAATGATAATAACATCATCTATGCCAAAGGACTTCACTGGAGTGGCAGACAGGAAAGCAAATACAACAATGGAGCCCGCAGCTGGGACAGAAATGTGTTCCAGGCCTGTGGTGACAGGGAAGCCAGTCAGTACCTTACTGCCTGGAGAAGCCAAGGGTAACACCTGGGGTAGGGGTCTGTGGGCTGAGCTAATGAAGCCACTCTTGGAAATGAAACCAGTTATTTCAGACAGCTCCTTTGGCACATGAAATACACTTTTCTAAGAAAAGGCTCATCATTAAAAGTGACTTCTGGAAATGACGCATACACAATTCAAGTACACCTCTTCTCTAACACTAGAGTTCTGTTTTTTTATATGTGCTGTGACTTCATTTCTGTAGCTACATTCACTTGGAATCTATATTCAGTAATTGAATTCAATACGGAATTAATTGAATTGAATACTCAGTTGATGCAAAGCACTGTTCTGGGGTTGCCATAGAGAAATATTTCTTGCCCGCTCATTCATCATATCATCAGAATGTGCATATTTAAATAAATAATTTAGAATGCAGGTGTGATATGAAGAAGTTCACAGAGGAGCTTGAGAGATGTCAGAGAGGGTAAAAGTGCCTTCCATGCCAGCCTGTAGGCCTGAGCATGGATCCTTAGTTCCCATGTAAAATACAGAGCATGATTCCTGTGCTGGTGGGCAGAGACATTGAATCCTTAAGGCTCACTGAAAGAATCCATGAACTCTCAAGTTCAGAAAGAAACCCTGTCTTAATAAAATGGAAAGCAGTAGAGGAAACACCTAACATTACCCTCTGGCTTGTACATACACAAACTTTGACAAGCCTCCCCCTCCTACATGTATGCCCATGAACATATGAACATATATGCACAATGCACCCCTCCTCCACTAACAAACATGCAAAGGATACCAAACGCTATGGTCAACTTGTTTTCATTCCAGGTAGACTGAATTCAGGGCCTTGCACGTGTAAAGCATGCATTCTTACCAATGACCCACATCTCAAGCAATCTTTTTTTTTTTTCAAGTGAAATACTAAAGAATGGTCATTGACCAGTAAGGTCTCAGTGTCCCTCCCAATGTGGTATAAAGTTTAGTGTAGACACTTCCAATATGCAGTTCAAGCAACCTGACTTGATGCACAAAGAGAAAGAAGTCACAAGTTTCCAACCAAAGCAGGGATGGAGGCTCTTCTATGTGGACTTTCACACTGCAGCACGTGTGACAGGGACAGAAATGCCTGAGTCTATTTTGCATTTAGAAAGACCTGCAGTTCCATAACTTACTCATACAATCTCTATTATCTTAATCATTTTATGCCAGTGTTAATGTAACACTGGGAAAGAGAAGCCAATGAGGTAATTTATGTAGCAGGTGGGAGCAGACACCTCTCTGTTCAAAGTAGTTCATGTGCACTTATTGATAAATTTGAATTTTGGTGTTCTTGGTCAGCACACAGAAAAAAAATTGTGGTTTTAGTATTAGAAACTTAGGATTTTTTTTAAAAGCATTGATAAAGTGCATAATACTTTTGCTGCTTTAAAGGTAAAAAACATTTAACTTGGGTGAAGTGCAAAGTCGATGTAGATTTCAGACAAAACAAAAGCTTCCTGGGGGTCTGTTGGCCATGTGTGTCTCTGAAAAGTAACGTCTAGAAAGGAGGTAAGGAACAAGATGGGAATAGACATGGCTGCCTTTGTCAGCCATCAGTAGTTCTCAGAACCGAAGTGTAATCTGTTGGGCAAGGCAGTGGACTTGTTTGACTTACAGAGAGTCATGCTTGATTGTGTTCTTTGTTCTTGGTTGAATGCAGATGTGATTGCATGATAGGGGCTGCACTCATGGGTTGTGTTGTTTCCAGTACAAGAATTATCAAAGACAGTTGTTTACAACACAAGCTATTGAAAACAGGGCAGTGAAATCAGGTTTTACTAGAAATACAACATAAAAGCAGCTGTCGTCCATGACCTCAGTGGCTGGTAGTGTTCATAACCCTTGGTACAGAACAGTCAGTGGTCAGAGCTGGCTGTTCACGAGATCTTCTGGTCAGCCTGCATTCACTGGAAAGTTCCTCCTGACAAGTTGTTTTTGCCCAGTAGCCGTTCTGGGACTGTGCGAGTTGTCAAGGAACCTGGAGCTTCATTTAATACCTTTCACTACTAGAAAGAGGTAGGTTGAGATTTTTGACACTAGTATTGAAATTTACTTGAAACTTGCTTGTAGTTAGGAGCTTCAGTTACTGACAATTTAACCTTGAATGTTCAACTTTCATTTGCCTTTCTTTCTAGCCCTATCTGGTCCTATGGGGTTCCTTTGGAGTTTTTATCTTTTTGAAACATAAGGAATTTACTTGTCTTTATTTATTGCTGTCTTATTTATTATCTTATCCGTCAATCTTCTATAAGGTAATCACTTGTCGTTTTCTCATGAATTTAAAATAATAGGCATCATGTCCGATTCATCCAGTGCATCATAAATATTTAATGAAGGAAAATTATGACTTCTCTCTCTTGGCATCAAGTAAAGTTGCTTGAATTGAATTTAAAGGGACTCTGTTGCATAGTATACCACATTGGGAGGGACTCTATAACCTTATCTCCTATAGAAGACCCCATGAAATTATTGTCATTTCGATTTCCATGTTTTCTCTTAGCATAAATAAACTTCTGAAGAAGCAGAACGAAAGCCCCACCTATCCCCATCTTTAGTGGCTTCCACTTAATAAAAGAGAGAGAGGAAGTTCTCCTTGTGGCTGATCCCTGACATCCTCTGGCCTGGACTTCTCTCCTAGGGCATCTGTGTGGCTGCCTTTCTCAAGTGGCCAAATGCTTTCCATGTCTTCTTGTCCTGGGGCTGAGAACATTCTGATTGTCCTGCCACTAACCTGCCCACCTGCCCCTGTACCTGGTTTTATCCCAGCCAGCTCTCCATGTCTCAAAACAAGCCACCTTGCTCAGGATGGTCTTCACTAGCTCCTGTCAGCCTGTTCTGCCCATGGTGCTTTGAATTCTCATGGAGTGTGTTACCTTGTCATAGTTATCCTCTTGTTAGAAACTAATATTTTGGTCATAACCTAAACATAGCACATTTTGGAGGGTACTATGCAATGTATATATTGGTTATTTGGTATATATATATATCCTAATGTTCCAAACACTTATCTTTTATTTATTTCTTTATGGTGAAAAGTTTCAAAAGTCATATATATATATATATATATATATATATATATATGTATATATATGGCATATTACTTTTCTCTAGAGCCACTCCATCATAGAACACCAGAACTTCCTTCTCCTATAACAACCTAGAGCCCATTTCTCAACCTGTTCCCATTTCTTTCCTCTCCTCATATGCCCCTTCCTCTATAACCATCATTCTACCCTCAACTTTTATGAGTTCCTTCATCACCTCAGTGAGATAATGAAGTGTTTATTTTCTGTACTTTCCTTATTTCATGCAATATAATCCAACTCTCTCTATGTTGCCTCAAATAACAGGGCTCCATTCTTCCTTAAAGCTGTATAGTATCCCCTTGTGTATACAGGCCACCTTTTTCTTTATCTGTTCCTCAGTTGGTGAACATTTTTGGTTGTTTCTTTTTCTTGGTTATTGTGAATAGTGCTGTGATAAACTTCAGAGAGCAGATGACTCTTTGACATACTAATTTCACTTCTTTTGGCTATACACCCAGGAGTGGGATTATTTCATCATATGGGAATGGTTTTATTTTTATTTTTGTTTTTTTTGAAGAATCTCCATATTGTATTCCATAATGACTCTGCTAATTTACATTCCCACACACAGGGGTGTTTTCTCTGTATCCTTGCCAACTCTTGTTATCTTTTAGATAATCGTCTTGACAAGGGCAGGGGCTATGCCTGTCTTTGCTCACTATTATGTCTCTTGTCTCTAACCCAGAGCCTGGTACTGGGAAGGCACTCAAAAATATTTTCTGAATGAAGGAATCATTTCTTATATCTCAGCACTAGCTGAAGTCAGAACGAAGCATACCATATGCTTCAGTGATTCTCCTCATGCCTTGGGGATAAGTCAGCTCTCTATCCTTTCTCGCTCCTTATCCTCTCCCTGGCCCCCTGCCTCTCCCATCCGCATCACATAAAACTTATTGAACAATTGCCTTAGTTATTGGCCATGCAGCTATAAATAGGGGTATCAAGAAAAGACAGAAACCAAGCTAACACTGAATAGTAGTAACACTGAAGCAAACTTTTACTGTGCAGCTCCGTGTCTCTATATCTTCATGCTCCCCTTATTTAAGAAGAAATTTTATAAGTGCACAGCTCACTTTGTTTTATGCTTCGGGTAACTTGTGCCTTTGCTTTATTCAACAAGTATTCACTAGCTCCTGTCAGCCCGTCCTGCCCATGGTGCTTTGAATTCTCATGGAGTGTGTTTACCTTGTCATAGTTATCCTCTTGTTAGAAACTAATATTTTGGTCATAACCTAACTATGTGATATATATATATTGGTTACTTGGTATATATATATATATATCCTAATGTTCCAAACACTGATCTTTTATTTATTTTTTATGGTGAAAAGTTTCAAAAATCTTTCATATATATACATATATATACATACATATATATACATATATATGTATGTATATATATATGGCATATTACTTTTCTCTAGAGCCACTCCATAGTACTGTGATCCATGGTATGGAAATCACCCCCAAACAAGAAGTAGGTTATTGAATTATCCTCATCTGAAGCTTTGTACTACAAGGAGAGTTCTCTTTGCATAAAGACATGCAGATCATGGGTAAATGTAGTTGATATGGCTGGAGAGATGGCTCAGTGACTAAAGGCGCTTGTTTGCAAAGCCTGCTGGTCCAGGTTCAGTTCTTCAGGCACCAAGTAAAGCCAGACTCAGTATGTAGCACAAACAATGGGCATTGGTTTGCAGTGGCAAGAGACCTTGGCGCGCGCACACACACACACACACACACACACACACACACACACACACACACACACATAAAAATTTTTTTTAAATAGGGCTGTAGAGATGGCTCTGCATTTAAGAAACTTTTCCTGTAAAGCCTAAAGACCTGAATTTGATTCCGTAATACCACATAAAAGCCAGATGCATAGAGTGGCACATGCATCTGTAGATTGTTCACAGTGGCTAGAGCCCCTGGCACACCCATTCTCTCTGTCTTCTCTCAATATCTCCCTGCTTGCAAATGAATAAATAAAAATATTTAAAAATATTAAAAGTTTTTTTTCAAATAGTTGACATGGTGCTGCTTTTCTCCTTGATAGTTAATAATAATAGTAGTAGTAGTATTTTTTTTTTTACCAGTTTCTTACTATACCTATTTTGTAGGAAGACAAATTAGCATTTAGGAACTTATTTTGGCTTTGTCATTTGTTTAAATTAATATGAAATGTGGTCATTGATACATGGTGGCAGGTTCCCCACACACAGTGCACAACATACTTATTGGCAATTAAAGATGTGTCATCAAGCCCAAGACTCTCAAGCCCTAATGAGGCTTTGAATCCAACATGACTCTATTCTTTTGAGTCCACAGAAACTCTCCTGACTGTTATCCTGGGGGCAAAGGTGTAGTGAAAATGAAGTTCTTTGTGGAAAACTATTTGAGCTAGAGAACCAGTGATTCAAACTCCATCTTGGTTCACATGCTCACGATGAAAATGCTCCCAGTATGAATCTGTGCTTAATAAAGCGATGCCCTCATTGTTCCTATGATATTGTTATTAAAGAAAACACTGCATGTATCCTCCCTGAGAAAGTGGTGAACTGTGGTATTGAGATAAGAAAGAAGCCTGAATTGGAAAAGAGTTGTCGGCCTGAATAACAACAACAGAAAATATCCTCAAACCTTTGAGCATGTGGGCAGGTCTCTAGAATCTACTTGAAGAAGACTTCTGGGCAGGAGGAAAATAAAGAAATCTGCCCCCAGATATTGTAAATCATAAAGAGACTTGTACTCACTGTAAACGCGGTGCTTAGAACTGTGCCAATGGAAAATGGAAAACGAAGGGAATAATCTCACTGTGTATGCAGATATGATCCAGAAGCTCGTCTTTGTCCTCACCTTGTTCCCCATTTCCAGAAGAGCATCGCATGACCATGTGAGCTGCTAATGGAGGCGGGCACCTTCATCTTCAAATGCATCTTCAAAGTGCCTTTCCCTTTACTTTCAGCTAAAACTTTATAATGCAAGCTCAGCGTGCCCAGAGCATTCTTGTCCACCATTCTAACCTTTTAAACATGTGCTATGTGATCTGGAGCTAAACACGCCCTAAAGAATGTCTGTCATTGTTCCTTCTTAAGTTATGACCTTACACCGATCATGCTCAGGGATGTGCTCCTTAAATGAGCTTGCTTAGCAATAGCTAACCTCTATATGCCTGTGTAATAGGCTTCAAAAATAAAATCCTCCATGCTGGCATTTTTTGTTCCAGGAGGACATTGCTTTGGAAATATCTCTGGATCTCTCTTTACTGTTATAGATAGTAAATAATTCTCAACTTTGTTGGGGAGGTTGCAGCCCCCTGACCCCCCTTCGGGTAGCCCAAGTCTCACCGGCTAGCAGGAGAAAAGGCTCCATTGGGGAGAAGTGAGGCATATGGTAGGACAGACACACGCAACTGGGAGACATGTCGGGCAAATCTCATCTCACTCCAGCACCCAAAACCCTTTTATAACCCAAGGCTGCATTGTTGAGCCTATTTCTCTCAAGCAATAAGATTCAAACCTCTTGGTGGGAGCCAATCAGCAGAGTACAGCAGAGCAAAGTATCAACAAACAGGATCAAGGATTATCAGCTACTACTTCTGCCTCCTGGGATTAAAGGCATGTTGGGATTAAAGGCGTGTACCACCATGCCCGTGCTAGGATTAAAGGCATGTGCCGCCATGCCCATCCTGGGATTAAAGGCATGTGCCACCACACCAGGCTTTATTCCATATTCTAAAACTTAGCTTAATGTTACTCAGTTAGGCTGGGGCCCAACATCGACTTTCTATGCACTCACCAAGCTGTGAACCCGTTGTATTCAATAACATTATTAAGCATATCCCTTAAGAGAGGTTTCAAATGCTATAAGAGTTCACAGGAAAATGATTCCTGCCTCACTGTCAAAGAAGTCCTCATCTAAGGAGCAACTTGACCATAGTATCCTGTCTTCCAGAGTTCAAGCCCACAGGATTCCTTCAGGCTGCAGTCCAACGGGGCATGAACCGTGTTTGCAGAGTGAGCTAGCTAAAATAGATTGTGTGTAAGCTTGCCTTAGAATTCAAATCAGTAATAATTTCTCCCATCCAAATACTAACACTAACTGACTGCTTAGTTTCTGAGATCTGATGAGATCAAGTACACTCAGGGTGAAATGGCCATGGACAGTAGTAATTTCTTACAAGGGTCTTCTGCATCCGATCAGTATGCCTAATCTACTCAAGTCTGAAAACAATTATTGTGTGAACCAATTGACTCTACATGACTCTGACCCACATGCTAAAAACAGGGTGGACATTAGAAATTCCAAGGGGTCTTTTTTCCTGTGTGTGTGTGTGTGTGTGAGAGAGAGAGAGAGAGAGAGAGAGAGAGAGAGAGAGAGAGAGAGAGAGAGAGAGAGAGAGAGAGAGATCCACCTAGTATAAATGTTTAATTAGGATTGCTCACATGCACATGGATAGGGGTTTAAAGAAGTACTCCTGAAGGAGTTAATTCAGTGGGAGGGATTGGGGATGATATTATGATCAAAATATATACATGTCTAAAAATTGCCAATAAAATGGAGATGGTTCTCGGGTACTAGCCATTTTTTTGTGTTGACTCAGGTCATACTGCAGTGTGCTTAGCCAGGAGTGCCTGCACAACTGAGGATAAGTCATGTGATCAACGCACATGAAAGTCCTCTTCTGAAGTCAAGTTATGGTGATATAAGAAACATTCAAGCCTCAACAGTAATGAGGAGGGCTAGACTTTAGCAGTGAGGCCCAGTGTCATCAGCTGGTAGTGGATTTGATTTGCTAATACACTGATGAGGATTTCTGCATGTAAGTTCGTAAGTGATAGTTATCTGTAGATTTTTGTTCTTATAAGGACTTGTAAAGCTTTATCAAGGTAAATCTGGCCTTAGGCAGTGGGCTGAAAAGAGATCTCTGTATCTATATTTTTCTGTGCAGTTTGGTATCTATCCTTAAATAATAGGCAAAACCATCTGGGTCTGGAGTTTTCTTTGTGGGAAGGGTTTCCATTATGAGTTTAATTTGCTTAATACATATAGGAGTAGATTCCATTACTTCCTGTCAGTTCCAGTCACTCATATCTCAAGGAATGTACTTATTTCATATAAGCTGTGCAATTTCTTGGCATAGACTTGCTCATAATATTCAATTATCATCTATTTTCGATTTGGAGGATTGCTTTAAATTTTTTAAAAAATTTGAGTGAGAAAGAGGTAGATAGAGAGAATGGGATTGCCAGGGCCTCCAGCCACTGCAATCAAACTCAAGACACATGGGCTACCATGTGCATCTCGCTTTATGTGGGTACTGGGGAATCCAACTCAGGGCCTTCTGCTTTACAGGCAGCTGCTTTAACTGCTAAGCCATCTCTCCAGCTCAGGATTTCTTGGATAATCTTTTTTTTTTT
>PVHP010012558.1:0-42652 GCA_004024765.1 Zapus hudsonius
CAAGCATTGGTGAGGATGTAGAACCACAAATATTCTTACATATTGCTGCCAGGAGTATAGATTAGTTCAACCAAGTTGAAAAGAATTTTGGCAATACCTCAGGCATCACATGCCAGAAACTGGATTGTTCAGCTTTTATTCCAACCTCCTTCTATTGTGTCTTTCTATATTTCAAAGGTAAAATTTAAAAGCTACATTTTGAAGGCACCTTTACCACAGGTGTTCCCACATGATTAAGGATCAGAACCACCCCATGTCCTCTGGAGACTTGAACTGTGTTAAGTGTGAAAGAGTGGCAAGGCTATGAGTATTCATTTTGTTAGCAGGGTTTGTAATGATGGCTTTCAATTTTTAAAAGGTGGCTTCAAAGATGTTTGGATGTGGAGCCAGTAGGTCAACAGTGTCTTCCTCATCAAGCTAAGGTGACTCTTTAATTGTACCTATCTGTGGTGATGGGCTTTAGAGCCAGAACTTTACTAGCAGGTTTCCATCTCAAAACATAGCATCCTCTTAAATGGAACAGTGGTAGCTTTCTTTCCCTTTAGTGTAGCTTAAAAATGTTCCTGGAACTTCAGTCCAGACAGTATCCTCAATTTTCTGGGTGATTCTGTAAATGATCAATAACCAGCGATAAATCCTTTTTTACTTAAGGGAGAAAACAAACACAGTTGAAAGTTTTATATGCTGTGGTGGCTTGAATATGAAATGTCCCCCGTAGCCACAAGTGGTTGGTTGTAAATAAGCCTTATACTGAATCCCTAAATGGTGGCAATTTTGAAGGTAGAACATCAGTTGGGGCAGGCATTGGGGAATTATATTCCAAGCCTCCCTTGTGAGAGTTAGCTCAGTCTTGCTGCTACCTTCTAGCTAATATAAGCTTCTGCTCTGCCATGCCATGATGAAACTTCCCCTCAATACTGCAAGCAGAAATAAATGCTTTTCTTATATATGCTGCTTTTGGTTGAGTGCTTTGTCCTATCCAAGAGAAGGTAACTGCAGCAGAAAATTTGTGCTGAGAAGTCAAGACATGGCTGCAAAAATTTGTCCATGTGGCTTTTGGTCTTTGGGAATTAGTTTGTGGGAGGAATATGGAAGGACTTGGAATTTTGGATTAAGAGAAGCCTTGCAATGCTATGAGCAGACCTTGATGAACCAGTGTGGTCAGTTTGAAAGCTCTAAATGCAAAGAGAACTATGGATGGTGGAGGCTTAGCTTATGAGGTTTCAGACGAGAAATATAGGTCTTTTTCAGAACTGAAATAGAGGCTGTTCTTGTGATATTCTGGCTGTTTTCTGCCATGTTCTGAGAACTTGAACAAAGTTGAATTTGTAATGGCCTTATGAGTTTGGAAGAGGAAAAACAGAGCAGAAGGATATAAAAAAAACACAAAGTTTGGAAAGGAGGAAATGAACATCTAGGGCTAGAGCCTACATCCCGGTTTATCTGCAAGTATTTGAGAGACTACCACCATTGAAATTGGGCTAGATGATCTGCATTGTGACAGTAGGAAGAGTATCATTCACTTTTAAAAGGAGGGGATTCTGAGGAAGAATGCTGAAGTTTTCCTGCTCCTCAAAGTAAGTTTTATTCCCCTCTGAATTATCAAATTTGGTAGCCCACCTGGTACTAATTTTAAAAGCATGACAAAGCAGGAAAGAAATGGTCATTGGATTCATGATATGTTTTTTTTTTAAAGAGATGGCCCTTAGGTGATGTGGAGCATGGTAATAAGTTCTGTAGTAGAGGTCATGAGTACCCAAGGCATAAAGCCATGAAGATGAACCATGGGTTGCAGTACAAACTCCAGGATTTTGGAAATTCCAGTTCTATGGGACAGCTTCCAATGAGACCTACTAACTCTGGTTTGGGTGGATATGACTGAAGGAAGCAGCCAAGACAGGAAGGGGCAGAATTTGGAGCCCAGAAATTTCATCATGGGTCCCAGATGCCAGACATGTAGCGGCAGGATTTGGTGTTTACACTGCAGGTTTTCTACCTTGAATTGGTCCAGTTGTTTCTTGCTGTGTTCTCATTATTATGTTTTGGAATGAGGATGTTAACTCTGTGCCATTACATGTTAGAAATATATAACTTGTGTTTTGATTTTACAGGGATCACAGTTAGGAGACTGTCTTTAGTCTCAGATGAGACTTTGGACTTTGGAACACTGTTGCGATGGTAAAGACTATAGGGACTTTTAAAGTTGAACTGAATATAGTTTACATCATAAATGTATGGGGATTAGGTGGGGATAAAACATGTTGGTTTAAATATGAAATGTCCTCCATAGCCTCATGTGTTGGTAATCAAGTAATACTGAATCCCTAGCTGGTGGAGGTGTGTTGCTTAGAAAGGATCTTGGAACTTTATAGCCCAAGTCCCCTTTGTCACAGATAGCTCACTCTTGCTGCTATCTTCCAGCTGGTGTGACAAGATATAACACCCAACCTTTGCTCTGTCATGCCATGATAGAACTTCCCCTTAAAACTATAAGCAAAAGTAAACCCTTTCTTCCATATGCTGCTTTTGGTCAGGTGTTTTATCCCAGCAACAATAACTGCAATACACACAAGGTTTATTATAACTAAGACCACATAGCATTAGTGTAAGAATAGAAACATATACCAAGGAGTTGGAATAGAGTCCCCCCCAAAACACACACAAAAAAAGCATACACATGTGGAAGCTTATTTCAACAGAGGTGATAATGCTCAGTAGTAGAATAACTAGCCTTTTCAACAAATTACATCATTTGCCTATTAATATGAGATAAAAATAATCTATACCACTCTCCTATAACTGACACAAAAATAAAAACCAGACTGTGAATCTAAATATGTAAAGCATAAGGAAATATCATCGTAGAATTTGATGGGAAAGAATTTCTTAGCTGGGTGTATTGATGAATGCATAAAATCCAACATTCAGAAGTCTGAGTCAGGAGGATGGCCTGAGATACTTGCAAAACCCTGTCTCAAAAACAAATGAACAAAGGACTTACAAATTAAGCATAACCATAAATCAATATTCAACTTCATTTCTTTAATGGTTCATCTTAAATGTCAACTTTATTAGAATAGGAAACACATGGGAATTATTAAAGGAAAAAAAATCTGGATAGGTCTCTGAGGGCATTTCCAGAGAAGATTAACTAAATTAGGAGGAATTGCTGTAAACATGGGCTAGGATCCAGATGAAACAGAAGTGGGAAAAGGAGAAAATCCCATAGCACAGGCATTCACACTCTGTATACCTGACAACAATAATATTACCTGTGCTGCCTGCCCTATGATGGACTGAAACTATGAAACCATGGGCCAAAATAAATTCTTCCACCCCTAAGTTTCTTTGTCGGGGTACTTGTTTATAGCAATAAAGTCTGAGTAATACAATTAGTAATAAAATTAAAAAAAACTTCAAATTACACAAAGGAGTATTATTGTATATCTACTGCATAGGAAATTTTTTAAATCTGAAATTAATAAATGTTTTCAGTCAAATGCCTCATTAGATTCTCTCCTAAATTGCTCATAAGAATACAAATCTCCAAGTAAAAGCAATTCTTATTATCTGCACCTATGCTCTATAACATTTCCATGAACACTAAATTGGGGAGCTGGGAAAATGGCTCAGTGGTAAGAACCTGAATTTGATCCCCAGCACCTTGCACAGTCAGTTTCAGTTTCTGCAATGAACTTAAGAACAGATAGTTTATGAGAGGAAGAAGAGAGTTATTTAAAGCTTACAGATCCAAGCAGAGAGAAAAACCACCAGCAGCACCTCCAAAAGCAAGCACACTTCAGCAGCTAAACAGCAGGGAACCCAGGCAGTGCTCATACTGCTCTCTGCACACCTGAACCCAGTAACACCTTAGGGATGGACCTAGGATCTACTTACAGTGATATCTCCTCCAGCCAGGCAGCTGGAGAAAAGCTTTTAATAAAATTCCTGAATCTGTTGGGGGACATCCATTCCAAATTAACACACACCCACATACAAACTGTGGTGAGCAGAAGCAGGAGAATGGCTGGATCTTCGCCCCAGGTCCAGTGAGAATCTCTGGCCCTAGGAAACAATGAAAAAAAAATAGCCATAAAAGAAGACACCTGACAAAATGCAAGGGATGAATGCATCTGCACATACATGTGCATACATTACAGAGAAGGAGAGAGAGAGAGAGAGAGAGAGAGAGAGAGAGAGAGAGAGACCAAATTGCTCAAGAGTGGTCCATTGTTCCTAAGGAGTAAGGGAAAATACAAGATTCATTTTGCAAGGCTCTGGTCATGTGTGTTTCAAAGACACATTGTTTAATATATGTTGCTTCATTCATTTTGAGCTCATAGTCAATGGCATTAAAACTTATTAAAACTGATAATTCTTCCTTAACACACCTGTTTTTAAAGCACTTCACAGCTTCTATGTTGTGATGATTAAATTCTGTTGTCAACTTGATCAGATTAGGAATCCAGAGATGTTCCTCTTGGGCTGGTCTCTGAGGTAGTTTATAGAAAGGATTAACTGAAGAAGGAAATCCTATCTCCAGAGTGGGCATCCCTCCTGGTAGTGGGCTAGCCATAGGAAGCTCTGAGAGGAAAAGGTCACTTTTTTTCCTGGATGCCTGTGCTACTCACTTGTGAGTGCTTTTTTATCTGCCTACCTCCCCCCACACACACACACTACTATTCACTACTATGTGCACCTATCCTGTTTTGCTATCCTTCATTGGCATTGAAACCAAATTTGGAAAATTACTGGTACAGAAACAACAACTGTTTGAGGTCTGTGAACACAAGCTTAGGACAAGATAAGAGAGAACAGAGAAGGCTTGCTGTCACCCATTTGTTTATGTCTATGGAGGGGTTATCCATACTTCCAGAAACCATTGTAAACCAAATACCACCTGTGACTTAACTTGCTTTTGTTAACTAGCCCTGCCATTTGGCCTGTGAATACAGCAAGCTTTGATCAAGATAGAAAGGTAATGCAGGAGTTGAGAACAGAGGCTTATCTGCATTTTCCAGAACCCATTTTAAACTTTGAGCTCTCCTGTGTTCTAATTGATTTGTGAATTTACATGTGTGATGTCACATACATACACCTCTCTGGACCAAACTATAAAGCCTCTTGTCAACTGGTGTTCAGGGCCAGTGCCTTATCTATGCTTGGCCCACCAGCATAAATTCCTAAATTAATAATAATAATAATAATAATAATAATAATAATAAATAAACGAAACTCCACTCTCCTCTTGCTGTCATGGCTTTGTCTCTTTGTCACGGGGAATTTCTATAACAAATGCAGAGAGAACTGTAGACTGTGAAGGCATAACTTATGAACTTTTAAAGGGGAAAGAGAGAACCTTGTTAAGAACCGGGCTACTGCCATAAAGGCTGGCTGTGTTCTTCTGCTCATGCCCAGAGAGTTTGAGGTTGAATATAAAGATAATGGATTGGTATGCTTGGAGGAAGGCATAGAACAGAAATCTATGAAAGATATATGGTTTATCATGGGAAAAATTCAATCAAGTTGAAAGTTACTGGCATAGAGGTTGGTTTTAGGTTACTGAAGCTGCAGTTATTAGGATGATTACCACTAGTAAGGGTGGGCCAACTGTTTTGCATTGGGACAATGGAAAAAGTTTTGCCTGAGGGTGAAATCCACCCAACAAAGATTCAAATGAGTGAGACTACAAATTCTTTTACAAGGAGGTGTTGTGTTGGAAGCATGTAAATTGTTTTGATTTTACAGGACTCACATTTAGGACACCGTCTTAATTCTCAGATGAGACATGGGACTTTGAGCAATGTTAAAGCTGGTAAAGACTTTGGGGGACTTTTGAAGTTGCACTGAATGCAATATATACTGTGAGATGGTCATGAGTCTCTTGGGGCCATGGGGCAGAATGTGGTGGTTTGAATGTATAACCCCATAGAATTGAAAAATTTTTATTAAGGCCTAGCAGGAAGATTCCTGCTTAGGGGACTTGTCACCAAGGGTGGATCTTCAGTCCAATCTTACTTGGTGTGTTCAGAGCAGATTGAGCTCTAAGTGTTAGTGTTTGCTGGTCTTTGCTTCTCTCTCTCTCTCTCTCTCTCTCTCTCTCTCTCTCTCTCTCTCTCTCTCTCTGATGGGATGTATGCTAGAGTGAACCAGCCTTTTCTGCCATTATGGCACTTCCCCTGGACTCTGCAAGTCTGAAATAAACATTTTTTTTCTTATAAGCTATTCTAGTCATTTCCAGCAATGAGAAAATATAACACCACCTTGCAAATAAATATATAGTGACTAGTTGTGGACAGTGCTATAACAAAAAAAGTATAGGTGTCAAGAAAGGTCCCCAAAAAAGAATTCATGTAGTCATAAGTGAGATCATATAGGTAAAGCTGTACTGGGCTTTCCTTCCAAAAGGCTCTCACTGTACAGTACATGTTCATGGCCTCTCCAATAATAGTCCTGGCATAACACCTTCCCAATTGAGGACAATATAGTACAAACTGCTCTAAACTGGCTGCTAATTTACTCTTATCTTTAGTTTCTGCTACCAAATTGTAGTGGGGGAGGGGATGGTAACAGTGAGGAGAATGCCTGATGTTTCACTCACTGCACTAACTCCAAGTTCATATCTCAGCATGCCAAAGAATTGGG
The DNA here is from genome assembly GCA_004024765.1 of Zapus hudsonius. NCBI lineage: Eukaryota > Metazoa > Chordata > Mammalia > Rodentia > Dipodidae > Zapus > Zapus hudsonius. The sequence goes on from PVHP010012558.1 coordinate 6,646, forward strand.
CAAGCCTAGATAGAGAGCATTTCACACACGTTTATTTATATCAGAGTACAGAGGATTCGAGAGTGGAATTAAGGAAAGTAGCCCATACTTATTTAAAAGGAAATGAGAAGTTACAGAGATCTCCAACCACTAGTGTAGAGAGAATACGTGGGAGAGGTTTTAGCAAAATCTGTGCTGCTCAGCCGAACAAGCAGAAGAAAGAAAGATAACAGAGGGCTCCCATCATCAGGAAAAAGATTCATGTGGGAAAAAACCCCAGCCGCTCAGCACAGCCATTAGGCTGTGGTGGGGGGGGGGGGGCTTACCTAAGGTTTAAAGCCTGGAGAGACCCAAAGGTCCTTCTGCTAGCAAGCCATGTGAGGAAGAGAGAGAATTTCCTGTTCCAGTGAATATTCCCTGGCCCAGGTGAGCAGAGAGACAGCTGTTGGTCTATCTTTGACCAATTTATTTCAGAATTTAGGTTTGAACTCTAGTTAGAGACACCTCCCACTCAAGAGGAGGTGGTCAGGTATGGAATCTAAGGAACTTGCTTGAAAATACAAGTTAGCTGTCACAAAATTATTATTCCCAAAATATCAATTGTAATTCTACTGCCTGTTTTTACCCCATGCCAAAGAATTTGGACTCTTTCCTGCAAACCAGCCTCAGGTGTCAGAAGGGAGACATGGAGGTAAGCAGGATTGCTATTCACCTTCCTCCTTACAACAAAGAAAAGTACTGCCCAAAGTATCCTGCTAAGGAACCTGAAGCTGCATGATGCCTATTAGCCAGGCCTCTACAACACTCTGTTTTCACCAAGTTAAGGAATCCTGACAGCTGTAGTGGTGCACAAGAGGTAGAGGCAGGAGGATCAGGAGTTCGATGTCAGCCTGTGCTGCACATTGGGGATGAAGAGATGGCTCAACATTTAAAGGTTCTTGTTTGCAAATCCTGATGGCCCAGGTTCAGTTCCCCAGTACCCACCATGTCAAGCCAGATGCACAAAGTGGCACAAGCATCTGGAATTCATTTACAGTGGCAGGGGTACTGATATGCCCATACTTTTTCTAGATAGATAGATAGATAGATAGATAGATAGATAGATAGATAGATAGATAGATAGACAGACAGACAGACAGACAGACAGACAGATAGATAGATAGATAGATAGATGATAGATAGATAGATAATGATTAAAAATTGAAGGAATCCCATAGTCCAAGTTGCCTAGGTTAGTTTTGGAGGATGAGGTAAGTGAGGAGGAAAGAGAGGACAACTAAGGTAAACCTGTTAATCTTCAACAATAGAAAAAGAGTGTTGATTGTTCAAAGCAAGCCACCAAAGATAGCCATCTCCTTTATCTTTCTCCCCAATTTTCCAAAAGATATGTGGGTATCAGAGACATTCTCTTTGGGGAGCATCACCAAGTGTCACTCTGCCATGTAGTCCTTTCTGCATCTCTTTCACCTCCTATGGTAAAGCTTTTTTGGCATTTAATGTGGCTAGACAAAATAACTATGCACAGGACTTAGCTGATTTACAATAGGACTGAAAGCTGTTGGAGGAAAGGGTTTATTCCTAGAAAATATAATTAAGGCTTCCGTTATGAATCATACATCCCATCCTGAGTGAAAGCACAGCATACCTTGTGAAAAAGTCATCACTGTTCATAAAACCAAATCCAGGTCTGCCCCAAAGGAGTAGTGAGTTTGATGGGAAATGATTTTCTCTTGTGATACTTATTAAATGGTACTTTGAAATGACTCAGGGTTTTAAAAGTATTGCTTACAAACTTGTACTTAAATGTAAATTCCCTTTGTTAGTATGAAAATGACCACCATGAGAGACTGCTCTGAAAGGAAAGGCTTTAATAGGAGGAAAGGGACCCCAAGCTCCAGGCTATCTTCCCAAATGGAAGAAAAGCAAAAGGTCAGATCAAGATCCGGCTTTTAAGGAGAATGTCCAGCTTGAGGGATGCCCAGGTGGTCAGTAGTTCTCAGCATCAGAAAGGACAGTGCCTCCCGCCAGACAGAGACACAGCAGGTGGGGGGCATTATCCCCTGTTCCAGAGGCAGGCCAAGGTCTCCGTGAAACTTCCCCTGAGGCTGTCTGGGGGAGGGGACCAGGGTGTTGCCTGAATTCCAACCTAACACCATTAACTTTTGATTTTTCTTTTATACCTCCAATTTTAAAATATAATTTAAAATCAGCTCTCAGAGAATTCAGCCGATGTGGCAGACTTTAAGCAATATTTTCTATTCCCACGGTGGTCTGTCAATCCTGTGCATTTGGAATGTGTGGGACACCTCTCACCCTGAGACTCTGAGAACCTCTGCTTTCCTCCTTGTCACCAGTCTGAATTCCAGCAGATCCAGGGGCACACATCTTCAAGGTCATTGGATTTGCATTCCTGATGCTCATCTGCTGCCCTCCCATCCCTGACACTTATATCCCTCCCTGACAAGCTTAGTCAGAGAGTCTCAAAGACTTAAGGGCTGATGGCAAATTCAAACGCTTTACCTCATCCTAGGGTGAGGGGGGCTTCCAGCTTACTGTGACTTGAACTTTCTGGAAAGTGTTGCATCTGCCTCAGATAAGGCTGAGTGGACTGATAGATCCCCTGTAGAGATGGAATGTTGCAGGATCAGAGACAAATTTCCTTGGGATATCTTTCACCTCTCAATAGCCATATATTGCCCACCTCTATGTTTGACCTAATGTCCTGGTTACTAAGTCTTATCAGGTGTAATCCTTTTTGGATTTACTGACAGACCACTAGCTTTCACCAACCCAAGGGTTAAGAATGTCATCAGAGCCTAATGTGGTGGCACACACCTTTAACCCCAGCACTCAGGAGACAGAGGTAGGAGGATTGCTGGGAGTTCAAGGCCACCCTGAGACTACACAGTAGATTCCAGGTCAGCCTGGGCTAAAGTGAGACCCTACCTCGAAAAAGCAAAAAAAAGAAAGTCATCAGATAACAACTGAAGCCTTCCCATCTGATGATCAGCCAATGTATTTGAAAAGTGTCCTGATTTATGACTTTCTTCTGTTCTGTAACTATAAAGACTTCATGAAATTGTTAATACTTTGGAACATGGAATTTGGGGCACTCTAAACCTGTGTTCCTGGGCCATGGTCACTTATATTTTGCTTAAGTTATGGTGCCTGAATATGGGGCACCAAGGACAAGCCACTTCCACTTAGATTGCACCCAGTCAGAGCCATGTACCAATGTGGGCCTCTTGTGCCTGTAGGGTTTGAGAGTGATCGAGACCACCATGAGACCACTCTGAAAGGAAGGGGAAGCTTTATTCAGAGAAAACACGAGCTGCCAGACAATCTCAACAGGGCAGAAAAGCCACCTGGAATGGGCAGGTTTGGGGATTACAAAGAGGAAATGAGGCTGTGAGTCTAGGGCCATCCATCACGTAGCCTCCCAGGTGTGGGTCTCAGGTAGTCAGAATGGGGGTAAGGATGTCCCTTCAGCCAAACAGAGACACATGGGGGGAGGGTTACAAGGCAGGCTTTATCTCTAACTCCTGTTGGGGTCTGGTTTCAGTGTTAATACTTCTCTTGACACTCCTTGATGCTCTTCACACTGATTCCAGAGTTCCCCTCAGGGGAAGCTGAGGTCCTGCCAGTGGACTCCATTTTGGGGCTGATTTCTGACCTAACATCCCAGCCTTTTGTTATGGATACATAACAAGTCTCTCAGTGAGTATTTCCGGCTAACAGTGGGGCAGTTAATGTCCAGGGAAGGCTGGGATAGATTGGCCTTTTTAGGATCAGGGGATGGAGTCAGGCTTGGAGGTGGCAATAGGCTGGTAAGACACTGAAGAAGGAGAAGTTATTAATAGTTGATTGAATTTTTGGTGGGTAAGGCAGTATACCTGACTCTGGACATATTTCAGAAGACAATGGGGCCAGGAGAAGTATCCCTTATCCCTGTCAGAGGTCACAGTAGTGGCAAGAGCCAGGGCCATATAGACCCCAGGGCGCTCCAAGGGCTCGGAGAGGGTGATATGTTTACTTGAAACTCGTTGGCCAGGTCTTGGAGTTTCTTTCTTTCAAGCTCCACTGTATCTGACTGATTCACATAGTAACAACACTCCTCATTTAGAAAAAGACAAGTTCCACCCTTGTCAGCTGTTAACAGAGCTAAAGTCCGTTGATTCTGTAGGACAACAGATGCTAAGGAAGTGAGCTGTTTTTGTAGTAATCGTAAGGCCTATGTGAAGCCTTGGACTGCCACGCTTAGCTCCATAGAGAGCTTTTCATATGAGAGTAGCGTATGATCTAACCCCCCTGCAAACAGTCCAGTGGCGCCTATTGAAGCTGCTCAGCTTCCCACTACCATGATGGAGTTGTTTACAAAGGTCTGTCTGCACAGCATTGGGAAATGTCTTAATCAAGGTGACTGGAGGGAGGTAGAGGAGTTGGAGTCCTGGAGAGAGGATTTGATAGGCAGGAAGTGTCTACAGCAGGTGTAACATTAAATAATAGGACTGCAGTTATAAGAGGTCACTCAGGTGAAGCACACAGGAAACAGTGTGGTTGATAAGATTAAGCTGATTCAAGAGGGAGAGAGAGTTATTAAGGATACCCGTGGAGTGAAGAAAAAGAGAGCTCTCTTAGATTAGTTTGGAGCTGCCTGTGAGCTTGTTTGATATCTATGACAGTCTGCAAGTGAGCATTCTGCATAGTTTTAGGGGCAGATTGGATGGATCTGAATATCTTACCCCCAAATGGTACTTAGTGAAGTATTGGGTGGGCACAGCCTCCATTCCATCTGCCCACTTCTGATCCCAGGATCCTTGATGGGATTGACAGAATTGTAGAAGTGGAATTTGTAAAATGGCAATATTGAAAATGAGCAACCCCAGATGGTCCCAGTGAAGCATGCTGAGCCAGTCTGATCTCAAGCAAAGCAGAGACTCCTTGCATCCCACACTCTGATGGAGTCAGCCTCAGGACAGTCATTGGCTGCTTCAGGAATGGAGAAAGTAATAGAGACCGGGTCTGCACAGCCAGTGAGAGGGCAGAAGGATGAATTAAGAAGTTTGTTCCCTGTATCTATAGCAACAATGTCAAAATGCCAAGCACAATGTCAAACCTACAAAAGGGATTTTTACTCAGATATAAAAGAGGGGTTCCACAATGTAAGGAGAAAGAGGCAAAGAGGTCCTTGTGTTTCAAAGGGAGTCATTTCTGGGATTGAGGAGAGGGAGGGGACATGAGAGATTGTAAATTTGTGGGGACCAGTAAAAACATAGGTATATTTATCCCCTGAGGAGGCAGAGCCAAGTAGGTGTCATGACTATTTGAGTCCTGAGATATAGATCCAATTGGCAGTGCCTTGGAGCTTTGTCGCCATAGGAGTGGTGAGGATTACCAGATGGGGTCTGGACCAGAGTGGCTCCAGGCCCTGTGGGCAAGGTTGCTTAAGATATACCTGATCTCTGGGATTAAGAGAAAGGGTAATGGGCTTCTTGAATGGTTCGGGCAGGAGGCAGTCTGTGTGCTCTCAGAGGTTTCTGAGGAAGGTGAATGTGGGCAGGTAGTTGTGGAGAGGCGTGTCTGATAATGGGGGAAGATTACCCAGCAAGAAAGGCATCCATATATAAATTCAAAAGGGCTAAGGAAAGAGGGGGCTTGAGGTGTTGATCTGATTCCGGTTAGGGCAAATGGGAGATGTGTCCAAGGTAGGCACATTTCAGAGGTTAGCTTTGACAGGTGAATTTTAAGAATAATGTTTGCCCTTTCTACTTTGCCTGAGGACTAGGGCCAGTATGGAATGTAAAGCTTCCAGTCCACTCCCAGAGCCTTGGATACCTCCTGGGTCAACTTAGAAATAAAGGCTGGCCCATTGTCTGACTGTATGGTGACCAGGAGGCCAAAGTGTGGTAGGATGGATTCAAGAATATGGGAAGCAACAATGTTTGCAGTCTCTCCAGTGGTTGGAAATGCCTTAACCCAACCGGATAAGGTGTCCACTATGGTAAGGAGATATGTGGTCTTTTTATAAGGGGGCATGTGAGTAAAATCAATCTGCCAGTCAACCCCTGGGAGAGAGTCGCAGTACTGATGGAGTTTGAAGGAAGGAGGGGGGCGAGTACACCTTGTGATGAAGCTTTAGCACAAACAGAACAGGACTGCGTGACAGCAGCGATGAGCAAGGACAGACAGGGGTGGAAAATGAGTGGAGTCAGTAACCTTTGCAGGGGGCAAGCCCCAACATGGAGAAGATTGTGTAAGTGGATGAGTATGATGGAAGCTTAGGAGTCAAGAAGGCAGTAAAGGTCCCCCAGGAGTAGCCAACCCTATGGTCCCAGGAAAGCACCTTGCTTCTCGAGAACCTGATGCTATTTGGGGGTAGAAGAAGTAAAAGAGGCATCCAGTGTGATATCAGGGTTGTCGAGGAAAGTGACATGGAAGAGTTGAATCTTGGAGAGGGTTGGTGTGGACAGTCAGGAGTTGGAGAAGAAATCCTTGAGCCTGTGTGGGGAAAGGACAGTAAGCTTTTTCCCAAAAGTAAGTTTTTGGGCCTCCTGGGCCAGAATTGCTGCTGAAGCAAGAGCACACAAGCAGGGTTGCCAACGCCAAATAGAGGTTTCTAGTTTTTTTAGAGGTAAGCCACAGGTGCAAAGGTAGGGCCCTTATAGAGAAGGATGTATGGACATTTAGGATCCCCTCAGCACCATCCATGCATGAGTGGGTGTGTTGGGGGAGAGAGGGGAGAGGAGGCAGAAAGCCAGTCAGGAGGAGGAGGCAGGGAGACCAAAGGAAATTTGAATAGAGAATGGAGGAAGGACATCTCGGATCACTTGTCTGTGCAATGGCTGAAGCTGAATAAACCTGTAAAAATTTGAAAGTCAAGAGTGACATTTTCAGGGCAAATGGACCCATTGTCCAGCTTGGATTTTGGTCAAGCTGTCAATCTGACTGTTCAGGACTTTTAGGTGCTTGAGAAAGCAAGCTAAAGGTGGTGAAGACAAGTTTGGAAGTTCCGTTCCCTATGACAGCAGAGGAAGAGAGATGGACAGACAAAGTGGGAGAGGGAGTGTCCCCTGGATGGCAAAACAAGCCATGAGGTGCCCCTCAGGGTTTGTCAGGCTGGAGAGAGAGACCCAGAGGTGTCGGGAGTGCATCTGTCCAGACACCTGGGGTGGGCCCAAACCTGGTGAGGGGTGCAGCCTGGTGTGCCAGCACAACTTCCAGACGATAGGCAGATCGGGCTAATTCAAGAGTGACACTTGAGGAGAGCTGAGGAGAAGGTGAGGCAGAGAAAAGAAATGAAGCCGAAGCACAGGCCTAAGCCGAGAGAGAAAGAATGAGGCCAAATTGTGATGGGTGGGAGAGCGGGCAGCACACAGATGGTCTGAGGCTTTCAGAGGGTCAATGGCAGCTCAGTGGTGGTCTGGTTGGGAAGGGGGTCGGGCCATCCAAGGGGGCAATCAAGGGTCTCCCCTACCAGGGATCAGCACCAGATATAAGGTTTGAGAGTGATCAAGACCACCATGAGACCACTCTGAAAGAAAGGGAAAGCTTTATTCAGAGAAAACACAAGCTGCTGGACAATCGCAACAGGGCAGAGAAAGCCGCCTGGAATGGGCAGGCTTGGGGATTATAAAGAGGAAATGAGGGCTGGAGAGATGGCTCAGTGGTTAAGGCACTTGCCTCCAGTGCCTACGGCCCCGGGTTCAATTCCCCAGGACCCACATAAGCCAGACCCACAAGGTGGTGCCCTGGTGTGCTCTCTATCTCTCTTTCTCTCTCTCTCTCTCCTTGAAAATGAGTAAATAACATATATTAAAAAAAAGAGGAAATGAGGCTGTCAGTCTAGGGCCATCACATAGCCTCCCAGGTGTGGGTCCCAGGTAGTCAGGATTGGGGAAGGGATGTCCCTTCAGCCAAACAGAGGAGGGAGAGTTCACAAAGCAGGATTTATCTCTAACTCCTGTTGGGGTCTGGTTTCCACATTGGCACTTCTCTTGAAGCTCCTCACACTGGGCCTGGAGTTCCCCTAAGGGGAAGCTGAGGTCCTGTGGGTGGAATCCATTTTGGAGCCCGAGTTCTGACCTAACAATGTCCAACCCCTCCCCCATGTTTCCTTTGCCTTAATCTATTTTTCTGACCCAAAACCCATATAGTTTAGTGAGTACTGTTAGGACCCCAAACCCCCAACTCAAAAGAAGACTCTGACCAAATCTCCTATGCAACACGCAAAGGGTTTTATTAAAAATAACCAGGCATGCCCAGGGCTCAGTGCATATCCATAGCCGGACAGAGGCAAATGAGCCTAGAGCTGAGTTCAGCAGATCTTTTTAAGGAAATACCTACATGCATCACAATTCGGGGAATCTTTACAGGCTTTTCCAGTAACCAGGAAATTTGCACATTCTTTCCATATCTATAGAACCCATCAGTCAGGCCATTTTCAGTATTTACTGTGCTTATCCACAGATGCAAGATTACAGGGAAACAAAGGCAAGATTATAGGAGCAGGGCAAGGTGGGAGAGGCACATACCAACATACCATTCTGGATTAGATATTTTACTAATAATTAGCTCCCTCTTGTCTTGAGATTTTCTTTTATTCTAATTTTAATTTTACTCTAACAAGTACCACTGGCACAAAAAACCACTTCTCCCCTAATCTTTCTCTATGTCATTGCTCCTTTATATCTGGCTGCATAAAAATCCTATATATAACCTGCTGCCTTAGGCAAAGAGACTCTCCCTAAACATTGCTCTACCAGTCTGCTTTCAGCATCACTTAGAGGAACTTGGATTGCTAACTAATCTTATGAGTCTGATCTGTCTAAATCTACATCTTTGCTATATGACATTTTAAAGAAAGTTTCCCTGCCCCACCTCCTACAGGATTTGAAATTCTAACCTGGCCAGAAGTCAATCTTTTTCCTCATGGCTCCCCAATAGAAAGACATTTGTATCTCCAGGCCTAGGTAAGGCTGGCTGTGGTGAGGGGGCTCAGTCAGGGTTCTTTCCCACGTGAACCATTTTTCCTCGTGATGGGAGCTCTCTTATAGCTTCTCTTTCCCTTGCTAGGCTGGCCAGCACAGATCTTATAGATATGTGGCTTAAAATCTCCCCCATGGCTGGGGTTCTCTGTAACTTCTAATTCTTTTAAAAATAAAGTCTCCCACTATACTTTATCTTCTGGTGGCCCATAATTTTAATTCTTTAATTTTTGAGTAAGAATACAGTTACTTTAAAGTTTTAAGGTGCATTGATATTAGCTGGGAGCCCCAATTTTCTGGGAAACCCAGCATTCCCATTATATTTATTGTGCATTGGTCATGGGAACTCTTTCTGCAATTTTTTTTTTTACTGGATCCACTGTTAGACACTCCATCTAAGCAGACGAAAAGGGAAATGTGATATCACCTAGCCATGTTCCTCCCAACCCCCATGGGGCCAGACAGGAGTGGGTCCCGCACTGAGATCAGGTGGCTGGACTGAGCACTGTTGCTTGCTAGTCACAGGTAGCCAAGGAAAACAAAAGGCTATTTCCACAAGCCACCTCTGAGGTTCCTACTTTTTTTTCCTTTTTACCTTAGCATTGTCAGAAAATTTCCATTATATCTATTTTCTGTCTTAATGCCCTATATCCATTCCTCCTTCCAATAAGAACACCCATTGAACCTCCCCCGCTAGATTTGGTCTGCGTGGAGTCACTCACAATATTCTGCCGAGGATTCAAGCTAAGTCTTGGGAACACCAGTCACTGAGGATGATGTACAAGGAGCCATAAAAAAAAAAAAACAGGGAAAAAACTTGGAATTCTGTGATGAAAAGTCAGGAAAGGCTTCCTGGATGAAGCAGTCTAATTTGGTTCACAATAGTGATAACAGAGTTCAAGAACTAAGATCAAAATAAAGACATTCTAGGAATAGCATTGCAAAAGGCGGGTGGTGTAGAAAAAAAATTAAATACATCATGCTGGGGCCAGGCAGAGTCTGAGTACACCTGGGTTAGAGGCCAAACCTGCTTTGTAGAGGTACTGAGATAAAGCAGTACATTCTAAAAAATGGTAATAACCTCTAACTTAACAGAGCTATATCCTGTTGGTGAGACAGAATAGGAGAAAGCTAGCAGTTTCAGTCAGGGTCTGAGGCCCAACGAAAACTAGAAGCTGTCAATCCACATGCCAAAAGTCCTGACTTGTACTAGAACTCATGTCCTACTGACACTGACCTACAGTGCCCCTGCTGTCCATAGTAGAATACCTATGATGCCATGAGCCAAGTGTGAGTGGATGCTGCAATCTGTCATCCCAGATATATTAATTAGGCAATCTGATCTTTTCTCTGGCCACCTGAATCAAACCCTATAAAGGTGGCAGGCATGGATGTGCGACCCTCTCTCTCTTGGCTCTTCCGAATCCTTCCTGGCTCCTGTCTTCCTGTAAATCTTGAGTGATCAGCTAGCTCCCTTGCTCAGTGTGGTCTGGACTGCCCCCCCCCCCATGTGAGCATGCTCACTTTCCTCTTGCCTCCATCCAGTGTTCCCCTCCTTTAAACTCTCTGTTAGCTTTACTTCAGCCTGGTTTCACTCTCTAAGCCTCAGTTTCCCTAGCCTTCCATGTTGTCCACAGCTGTACCTCAGTCTGGCTTACCTTTCTAAGCCTCAGTTTCCCTTGCCTTCCGCATGGTCCACAGCTTTACTCAAATCTTTCCCTGGAAACTCAGTTTCTTCTAGCTCTGCACATGTTCACAGCTTTACTTCAACTTTTCTCTAAAATTTCAGTCTCTCTTGAGTATGTCTCCCACATAAAAGAAATATGTTCTGGCCTTCCTTCACAGATCCCAATTCCCTTGTTGTCTACAAAGTTAAATAATTAAAAACAAAATATTAAGGTATAGTGGGAGACCTTATTATTTAAGGGAATATGGGGAGTTACAGAGTTCTGCAGCCACCAGTGTGGGAAGAAAAACGAGGAGAGTTTTAACAGAATTTTTGCTGTTCAGCTAAACAAGCAGAAATGGGAAAGATCATGAGAAGGAAAGATTCATGTGGAAGAGAAATCCAGCCCCTCACCACAGGCTGTGGTGAGGGGCTGGGGAGACCTTACCAGTCCCTAGAGAGTCAAAGGTCCTTCTAGGCCATGTGTGTGAGAGACAGGAATATCTGTTCAGTGAGTATTTCCTGCCCTAGCTGGACAGGGAGACAGGTGGTTGGTTCATACCTGACCAATCAGTTCTAGCACCTAGGTTTGAGCTCTAGCTAAACACCTCCCACTCAAGGGGAAGGGGGTCAATGGAGCTTGCCTGAAACTGTCACAGCTGGAGGCCTGAGTATGCTCATTCTCTGTGTCTATCTCTCCTCTCTATCTCTCTCCACTTCCAAATAAAACAAAAATTTCAAAAAAAAAGAATTATTTTAATTTAAGTTTGAAAAGACTTGAACTCCAAATAAGGTCACATTTCAAAATACTGGGGGAAAGACTTCAGCAATTGGGGGAAGGGCAGAAAAAGGGGAAAATAAAAAGACTCCTCTCTTCTTGACTAATCTTCATTCTCCTAAACTATTCTCCAGCTCCATCTGTGTATGTCCTTCCTTATAAAAGCCAGTTTCACCAAAGAATCCTCCTGAGTCACGTTAGTAAGAACCATATGCTCTGAATATCTAGCCACCCTGAGGTTTCCCCTACGCTCTTTCATATCCTAAGTGATTTATTTGGCTTAGTTTTAGTAAGAATCCTAATAGGTGAGTGAGTTTATGCAGAAGGTCCCTTTATATCAGATGTTTCCCTTATTCATTTTCTATCCTATTCTATTGATTCTCTACTTGGTTCATTGTCTATAAATTCTCACTGGCCCTTGCAGAGCTAAGCCCATTCCCTCTCCTACTGAAAAATGCCATTGCAGTGGTCCATATATCTATCACACTGGGCCTGAATGAAGTGGTAATTATTCTTTAACGGAGGGCACAATTCAACCTATAAAAACAAGTGCTATAGTTTATGTTCTTTGTTTTGCTCATTGGTTGAAGTTTCTTGACCTAAATCTTTTTCTCCAGGGCTATGAGTAGTGGGATGGTTTGAATATCGAATCTCACCCACAGGTTCGTGTGTTGAATGCTTGGTCCCCAGCCAGTGGCACTATTTTGGAAGGTGGTGGAAACTTTAGGAAGTAGAGCATAGCTGAGGGAAGTAGGTCACTTGGACCTGAGTCCCTTTCTCCCACTTTGCTTCTTGTCCTCAATGGATGAGCAGCCTCTCCCACATACAAACACCGCCATGCCTCACCATGGGATCAGAATCAACATAAGCTTGACAAAGACCATAGACTGCAACTTCTGAAACCACGAGTTAAATAAATTATTGTTCCTTTAGTTGTTTTGCTTGGGTATTTGTCACAGCCATGGAAAAGGTGACACACTTGATTTCGGCAGCTTGGTATAAAAGCTGTGAAAAGCTAGACAATAGGAAGCAAAAGGGAAGAGAAGCCACATGTTGAATAACTGAGGGCTAATTATGGACATTTGTGCTTTCCAAGGCAAATGAACTGAGCTATCAAACGTGTCAGCATTTACCTCCAGACTTAGTGTGACAAGAGTTTAGGCAAAGGGCAGCTGTTCTTCCCACTGTCAGAAATAATCACAAAGTCTGTCAGGCCACAGATATAACGCTCCCATCTGCTGAGAACCCACCTGGGTTGGCCCCTTCAAGTCTACCCAGTCATCTGCACCAGCTGCCATTTACTCACATTAAATGGCGTTTCAAATTGTAGCAATTGTGTGGATCCTGACCTGAAAATCATCGGTATTCATGCACTCCTCACAGACATTGTACTTCTCCAGAGAATAGGCTGCTTTCCACTAAGAAGCTTGTGGCTCAGAAAGTATTCAGTGGTGAGGATGGATAGCAAATGAGCTCTGAACTTGATCTGCTCTAGAGTTGAATAGGGAACCACAACTCTCTCAGGAAGAAGTCATTCTACATCAACCATCACTATTGGTCAATGATGCCTAATGGCTGCCCACTCCTAGCTTTGTTCTACACAGGTCAGTTAAGACAGTGGTTGGAAGTCATTATCTATCTGATAATGCTACACTGCTTCTAAGGGTTATTTTAAAAATGCACAGAGAGCTGTAGAGATGGCTCAGCAGTTAAAATGCTTAACTACAAAGTCTGAGGACTGGAGTTTGATTCCCCAGTACCCACATAAAGCCAGATGCACAGGGTAGTGCATGCAACTGAAGTTCATTTGCAGTGGCTAGAGGCCCTGGTGTGTTCATTCTCTCTCTCTCTCTCTCTCTCTCTCTCTCTCTCTCTCTCTCTCTCTCTCTCTCTCTCTCTTTCTCCTTCTTTCTCACTCAAATAAATAAATAAAATGTCATTTTTTTAAATGCATAGAAAGCAATCTGGAAAGGAATGGAAAACTCAGTCAGCCATCCATTGTATCCTTCACTATTCTGGACATGGATAGAAATTTGATGGCTGAGTCACTGATGACCTTGGGTGATACTTGTAGCACAAAGGAAACACCTCCCACTGTATTTGGAAACCTTGATATAATAGGATCTAGTGTCAGACTAAGTTTCCTTTTTTTTTTTTCTCAAAGATTTCTAAGAAACCTCACTATAGGCGGGGACAATGTTGGATAAAATTGAGAAAAAGCAAATCTGACTTGAGGACCGTCCTTGTTTATATCTCCACCAGCTCTCCAGTGTCCTCCATTTTCCCTTTCCACCTCCTGTGGGTATATGGGTAAGCAAACATGTGCAAACTTCTCCTAATGTTTTCTTTCCTCCACCCTGTGGGAGTCATACTTCAGACACATCATTCCTATAACCCTCTTTTTTAGAACCCCATTAAGTGTGATAACAACCCCCAACCCTGAGCATAGTAATGTAAGTAAGTGTCAGAACTGGGCTGGTTTCTAGTTTCACCTCTTCTTAGACCTGTGTTTATTTCATTTGTTCATAAGTTTCTATGAACATCAAAATGCCTAACTTTCAAAGATGTGAGGCTAGATTTAAGAGTGTAGGTAAAAACTGTTTTTTAAAGTAGTATAGACTTCATTGCAGTGCTCCCAATTGTAACCCAGAATTCAATGTGAAACTATAAAATGTTGGTGGACACGGAATCAGAACTGTTTTGTATTTGGTGATATTGTGGCTATATTTCATGAAAGTTTCTATGAGTCTACTATTTCTGAAACTCTGTGTGAGGAAGTAATCACCTCATGTCTGAGTAGAATGAGTTCTAGGTAAATCTGAGCCACCAAATCTGATCAACCTCAAAGGAGGAATGTTGTTCCAGCAGCCAATAGCTAGTAGTTCAATGGCACTTTATCATCTCCAACACACTTTTACAAACAGCATTTGAAATCACCCCAGGGTAGCTGTTCCAAAAGTATGTTATCAGAGCCTATTGAAGGCAGAGCAGATATGAGTAATGACCATATTCTACAATACAAAAATAAAAGAAACTGGCAAAAATGTAGAATATGGTGACCTTTTTGTTGTCATTTTGGAAAATATAGTCAGTTTTCACTAAAATGTGTTAAGTATATTAATATGTAATGAATTTTTAGAAATGAATTCATGTTTAACTTCTTAAGCTCCTAGGATTTAATTTCTAACATGATATTTATAAATACAAAATGCATCATCAAAAGTGAGCAGAATCTGTAATTTCTAAGGGTAAAAAGGATTGAGGCTGGGCAGTTAGCTTATTTGGTATAGTACTCGCCTCGAAAGCATGAGGACCTGAGTTTGATCCCCAGAACCCACGTAAAAATGTCTAGTGGTATGCACTATAATCCCAGCACTGGAGAGGTGGAGACAGGAAGATCCTGGGTCTCAGCTGGCAGGCAGGCAGACTATCCCAATTCCTGAGCTCCGTGTATATGAAAGAACAACTCACGAAGAAGTCGATGGCATGCCTGAGGAACAACACCTGCCAGACAAACAGAATCATAAATGTTGGGATGTGTCCTCATCTTTGTGTTTGTTGTTGCTATTGGCTATTGTTATTTGACATAAGGTTGGGCCTGACCTCCACCTTACCATCCTCATGCTTGTTTCCTGGTGCTGGGTTTCATATCACTTGGAAACTGATCCTTGTCTGACTTCTAATGGTGGTAACACTGTGTTGCTTTGACCACTGCTTTTCTTGAACAAGTCACTGGAATGGCTCTTGATTCATTCAACAGGCATTGTGCTGACGTCAGGACTCAACTCCCACTCATACCCATTAATAGACTAAGCGTAAGACTGACTAAAGAGGGGGAGGGGGATAAATTTGCATCAGAAGTCCAGAGGCTTCAGTGAAGCTCCTCCTCTTTCCGATTTAAAGTTACTACAGCTATCACTTGACCAATCTTAAGAGGCAGGTAAGTTCAATAGTGCTCCTTGGAGTTACCTGGGGCTAGGGATCATGTGATCAAAGGAATATCACCAGACCATGCAGGCAGCTAACACCTGAGAAATATTTGTTAATCCATGAAGGAAGAGAACCTGGGAGTAATTGGATGTGAGGCTCCATACATAAAGAGGCATTGTGAGCCACACCCTGTGCCAGTTAGCCTTGTTTGACAAGATGCACATGCCCTGTTTTCTGTTGCACACATTCTGAAATAATCCTCCTAGATGGTTAGATCATCTGGTAGTGACAAATTCTCAGGATACTGACCACTTTCCTCTCTGCAAGGAAACATGAACTATGGCTTTCAGTCTAGCTTGAATCCCTTGGTATCACAGATGAATTCCTGGAAGACCTGCCTCCCACGTCACTTCAAATTCAAATGGTATTATTAAAATGACAGGTAGAAACTCAAGTATGCAAGTTCAAGGTGACTGGGCTAGGGAGATGGCTTAGCTACTAAAGGTGCTCGCTTGCAAGCCTGCCAACCCCAGTTCAATCCTCCCTAGCACCCAGGTAAAAGCCAGTTGCAAAGTGGTGCATGTACCTGTGGTCCCAGAGCACCTACAGCAATGCAAGGCAGGACCAGGAGAGTCCAAAAGTTCATGGGCCAGCTAGACTGGCACACGCAGTGACAAAGCAACAAGCAAGATCCTAACTCAGAGAAGATAGAAGTTGAGGACAGATGCCATGAGGTTGTCTTCTAACCTCCACAGTACACCCCCACTTACATACACAAATACATTCGTGCACACACATACCCAGAAATAATATCTTTAAAGTTCAGCATGACAATGGGGTCTCTGTAGGTAACATTGTTGGTACCCTAAACTGATGACTCTAGACACCCCATTTTCAGTTTTATCCCTGTGGTATACCTAGCTTCAAATGTTTATATCTGAATTTTGGAATTTGAAAAAAAAGTCCCCTTGCATGGTAAAGGAACTTTGCATATGTGATTAGGGAGAATCTGAATTATCTAAGATGGCCTTTAAAGTAGAGACACTTTCCCAGTGTGTCCAGAGAAAAGGGATGAAAGAAAGAAGCTCAGAGAAGTGGAAATTGGGAAGACTCTACCAGATGCTGGCATTGAAGAAAAGGGAAGGAGCCAAGGGACAGGGACACTGGAAATTAGAGAAAAAGAGGTTCTCCCCTAAAGCCTTCAGAACTGAACATTCAGCTATCCTTTGTGGGCATTGGAACCAAGTTTCATCAGCCTTCCAACATGAACTAAAGACTCTCCAGGAAGCCTTCAGGTCTTCACTGATATATTGGGACTGCTGAGACATCCAGCCACATGGACAGAGTAGCTACTGCATTCCTTGACTCTCAAGCCTGCCTACTATTGTTAGACTGCTGTAAACTAATCCAATAAATTCCCCTTTTAATACAATTCATTCTATTGGTCTGTTCCTCTAGAGAACCTTGACTAATATAGACTGTAGTCTCTGGAGTGGGCTTGTTGCTGCTAGAAGCATGAATGTGTGTCTTAAGGCTTTTTGGAACTGATTTGTGGGAGGAATATGGAAGGATTTGAAACCTTAGTCTAAGAAATGCCTTACAGTATTACAAGTAGAGCTTGGTGGATTCTGGTCAGAGTTGAAAGACTCATATGCAATAAGAATTATGGACTGTGAGATTTTGCTTATGGAAGAAAAAAAGAACTGTGTCAGGACTGGTCTAGAAGCAGTTTATATGAGAGGCTGGCTGCATTCTGCCTACTTGTGTCCTGAGAACTTGTGCAGGGTTGTTTTGTATAGAAATGGACTGGTGTGAACAGATGGATATGGCACAGAAATAAATGAAAATCCAGGTTAAACACAACAGCTTGGTTCATCTGCAATGATCTGAGAGATTATGACCATTGAGCAGAATTCTCTGTAGGGCTGGCTTTTATCATGTAAAGTTTTTCTTTCAACTTTCATTATGAAGGATAATTTTGCTGGGTAAAGTAGTTCGTGTTGGAAGCTATAGTCTTTCAAAATTTGAAATACTCCATTCCAAGTCCTTCTAGACTTTAGAGTTTCTGTTGAAAAGTCAGATGCAATCTTGGCTGACCTTTGTAAGTGATGAGCTGTTTTTCTCTTGCAGCTTTTGGTACTCTCTCTTTGTTTTCTGTGTTTAGTGCTCTAAGTATCATGTGATGTGTGGAATTTCTTCTCTAGTCCTGTCTATTTGATGTACTTTGTGCCTCCTGTAACTAGATCAGCATCTTTTTTTTTGTAAGATCCAGACATTTTCCTATAATAATTTCTTCTATAATTTTACAGAAGATATTCTCTATGCCCTTGGCCTATAGTTTTTCCCCTTCTTGTATGTTTTGAATGTTTGGTCTTTATAAAGTATCCCATATTTTCTTCATGTTCTGTTCATACATTTTTTTTAACTTGTCATTGATTTTGGCCTCTAGATTGAATATTTCTTCTGTTGTCCTCAGCCCTGGTAGTCTCTCCTCCACATAATTTATTCTATTGGTGAAGCTTTCTTGGGAGCCTTTTAAATGAGTTCTTTTATTTTTGTTTTCCATTTGATTTTTTTCAGTGTCTCCATCTCTTTAAATTCCATTTTCAGTTATATACTTTTTTGGTTTTTTTTTTTTTTAAGACAGTGTTTCACTATCCATTTTCTTTTTTTTTTTTATTGTCCATTATGAGTTACAATATTTAGTGGGTAAACAATGAGCTGTTATCCCCAATTCCCCGTTGCCCTCCCCTCCCCAATCCGCTGGATAACCTCCTCCATGGGATTTGACTTTCTTATTATCTTATTATCTCTTGGGATTCATTCCTGAATTTGACCGTATCTTCACTGAGTCCATTCCACTGTCCATTGAATTCTTTTTGTTGCTGATGATTCTCATCCATTTCCATTCAGCCATCCATTGAGTTCTTTTGGTTGTTTCTCTTCCATTTCATTCAGCTGTTTGTTCATAGTTACAATAAGTTTGTTGAACATGCTTATTGTAATTGCATTTTAGAATTCTATGTCTGGAGTTTCTTCTAAGTATATTGGAGGATTCCAATATGGGTCTAGGAGTTTTTGGTGGGGATATCTTGCCATGATTTCTTGTATTATTTGTTTTGCATTAAGGTTTGACCATCTCAAGGTAGTCCCTTAGTCTTGCTGAAAATGTCACAATAACATCTCTTATGGAGCCTTGTTGAGTGTCCTGCTCAGCCTAGATACAGATGGGTGTGGGATGGTTGTCTATCCACAGGTTTGGGCAGGGCACACTGGAAGCTGGGCAGGCTCCTCTTTGTGTGTGCAGTGTCCACTTAGATCTGAGCTGGACTTTGGCCAGCCTGACCTACTCAGTGCTCAGGGCTGTGGAGTGAAATCAGCTCTGGAGTCCCTACTCTGGTGGCACAGGAAGGCAGGCCAGGGAGTGAGCAGGCTGGTGAGTGAGGTAAGAGCCAAATGAGCCTAATCCTCAATCCCAAAGAGTGGGAACTGGGGTTGTACCATGGGGGACTGCCTGCCTCTGGTGCCACAGGCAGGCAGGCATGTGTTTCTTTTAATTTTTTTTTTAAGTATTAAGGAAACAGAAGAAAAATGAGAAATACTATGAGAGATGGTATTTCTGGTGTTAAATATCATATGGTTCCCTTTAAGCCTGTATCTTGAGTTCATTTTGACATGGCTACAGCACCATCTTGCCCACCAGGTTACCATCAAACTCAGGGCCTCATACTTCTTGGCAAGAGCTCTGCCACGGAAACTACAGCTTCAAGTCAACCTGGACTATTTCTTAACTAATATAATGTATTAGTCAGGGTTCTCTAGAGGAAACAGAGTTGACAGAATGGATTGTAGTAAAGGGGAATTCATTGGGGTAGCTTACAGCAGTCTGCAGGCCCACAGGTGAAGAAACCAGTAGCTGTTCAGTCCATGTGGCTGGAGGCCTCAGCAGTCCCAATCCAGCCCAGAGGGCCTGATGGCTCCCTTGGGAGTGGCTGCTCTTCAAGTCCACCATGTGAGGCCGAGGAAACTGGGTTCCCGATGTCCAGGAAGGGTAGGAGAGCAGGATGCGAGTGCAAGTCATGAATAAGCACCAGCAGCCAACAAGCAGGGAGACAAGGAGAGAATTTCTTCTCCTTTATATAGCCTTAGGGTGGGGTCTTGCAGCCCTTCCCCAGGCTTAATGGCTTCCTGAGTCTGGAATTTCCTTCCTGCACTGCCCACACAGGAAAGGATGTTTAGTTCTAGCTTATTTGAACTTCTTTACATCCTTCCCCCTACTGAGAGGCTGCCTTCCTGTAAACATCCTCAGAGACATACCCAAGATAATTAAAAAGATCAAGTTGACAACAAAACCTAACCATCACATATAATATATTGATATAATAATGAATATTAACTGACATATTCACAGCTCCTGAAAAAGCTCAGGCAATTCCAGTTGGTCATAGTCCACTCCTTCCTCCAACCTCAGGTTAGAGGGCTCTTCCTATCTGGATGTCACCCTCAGACTTCTACCTTGAAGTTGCTAATAACTGCAACCTTTATGGTCTGGGATTCGTCTGCCACTTTCTTCATTTTCAGTCTCTTGACATTATCTACCTTTGGTGGCTGGTTCTCATATATTCACCAAGCCTTCCTCTCCTAGTACAGTCTTCCTGTTCATTGTCCTTTCTCTCTCTATAAAAGCTCTTCTGTGTACCTAAGAACCAGGATGGTGCTTTGTGAATTATTGTGCCCTCCTTCTCAGAGTAACACATCAATAAACCTGATTTCCTTCCTACTAACTCTGGCCTCTGAGGATTGGTTTTTCAAAAACAAGGAAACAATGTTCAATCCAGAAACAGTATCATTTTCTAAGCTCCAACATCCTGATAACACTATATTAATTTTACTTTAGTCTGTGTTTTTTCCTGATTTTGAAATTCACAAGAGCAAAGAATGTGTATGCTTTATTCTCTAGTTTATCTTTGGTCCATAATTGACTAATGGAGTAAGTGAATTAGTACATAAGAACCATGAAAAGTACAGAACTAAGGGAGTCAGGTCACTCAGGGGCAGAAATCAGGAACCTGGATGAAGAGCTCTAGTCACACCAGAAGAATCAATGCCCCCTTCAATATCTTGAAAAAAAATTCCAGCCCTATTAAATGAACACAATTTCAACGCATACTTCAATGCATTAAACAATTAATTATACAAAACATCTTTTTGGTGTTATCTAGATTTCAGGGAAATTCTAGAATGGACATGCTAATACAATACAATGAACTGTTTTCTCTTCTTTAAAATCACAGGTACATTTTCCCATTCTTTTCTACTGCAGCCTCCCAAAAGGAACCCAAAGATTGCCAAACTCAAATGTTAGAATTCCAAAACCCAATGGAAGGCCATTTTTTATCACCTCTGGGAAGTTCACCTTCAGTAAGGATATTTAAAGCTAAATGGGAGAAGTCCAAATAGAGCTCTAAGATATTGAGCTATCTACTTTTGTAACTCAGTGGGTGACAGAATTGTTGTGGCTTTGTCAAATTCTACTGCAGGTTTTTCCCCTCCTCTGCAAGAACTTGGTGATTAATAATGCCTTTAATTGTTTTTTCCTCTTGCCCTCACAGCTGGTAGCAGAAGTGATGTATTCCGCAAAGAAACAGCAAACCCAATTTTAAGGACAGAAAGGAAGAGGATATTCTTGGTAGGCAGAGCCTACTTCCTGCATGCTGGGGGGCACAGAGCCTCTCCATGTTAAGAACAATAGCTCAGCCTGTCTTGGTCCCCATTGGGTCCCAGCCTTTAGTCCAAACTTGTGCCATCTGCCTCACAGACCTTAGGGGAGTGAGCTAATCAAATGGGGAAGCCTTGTGGAGGGGATAGAAGGAGACTGTGCTTTGAGTGTGGTTTTTATTTCATTGTTTAAAATCTTCTTTATTTTTACTTTTTGTTCCTTTTCTTACCTTTATCTGATTTATGTACATATTTTTAATTTATAATCAGATTATTTACCTCTTGCTCTATTCTTTCCTTTGATCACATTCTTTTCCTTTTTCTTCTGTATCTTTTAACTTTATCTCTTTTTTCTTTTTTTTTCCTGCACCTTCTTTTGTCATGATTTTGTTGTTCTTACTTTTATCTTCATTAACTGTTAACATCCTAGTTATTCTACATTATTTTTCTCTTTCTTTTCTATGGTTATTGTGGCATAGCGATTGTCTTTGATTATTATTGTATTTCTATATCTGGCTTATTTTGATGGCAATCCTGTTAAGAGGTTGTCATAGTCAGCCACATGCCACTGGAATGAACCTTCAAACCAGGCACAGTTTATGGGAGGACAGGACTGAAATTGCAGATCCAGGGGAAGTTCCATAATGGTGAAAGAGGCTGGCACCCTTTACACAGGCTAAGCAGAAAGAGAGAGAGAAACCATAACAAACACTATACACACACCAGCAAAACAGGTAGTGGGAGGTGAAGGAGAGATTTTTCTCTTTCTTTATATGCCTTAAAATGGGGTCTTACAACCCTTTCCCAGACTTGTTTACTCCCAGAGGCTCTGGAATTTCCTTCCTGCACTGTCCTCCCAGGAAGGGATTCTTTTTCTAGCTCCCCTGAGCCTTCTTATATCCTGCCCCCTACTGAGAGGGCTGCCTTCCTATAAACAACCTCAGTGATCCACCCAGAATTACTAACAGGTTAAATTGACCAAAAAAGCTTAACTATCACAGAGCTTCTTTTCCCTTTCAGGGTAATACTGGAGATGGAGACCTCAAGATAAATTCACTCACTAGCAAAAGCTCTCCCTCTATAAAACTAGAAAAGATATCTCTCCCACTATATGCACATAACTCAACACAAGAAAACAAGAAACAGGGGAAAGCAAGGTAACATGACCCTACAACAGTCCATATGCTGTAGTAACTGAATCCCAAAATGTTGAAATGCCAAGGAACAGATGAATGAAATAAAGAAACTAACAAGACATGAAGGAGAATTCAGAAACTTGAACAAGCCATTTATCAAAGAGATAGATATTATGAAAACAAAACAAAATAAAAAAAAACTTGGACATAAATAGCTCAATAAATCAAGTTTTTAAAAAACTCAATGGAAAGCATCACAATAATTTAGAACAGGCAGAAGAAAAATAAGAATTAAAGACAAAGTTATACAATTACCACATTCAAATATGGAGAAAAATGATAGCTCTTCATAATCTTTCAAGACCTCTGTGACATGGTTAAGCGAGGAAACCTTCAAATTTGTGGTGCAAAGAAAGGAACCAAGGTACAGACTAAAGACACAGAAAACCTATTTAATGAAATTATAGCAAAAAGAATTCCTAGTTCTGGAAAAATAAAGGAACATCCAAGTGCAAGTTCATATAGACTCAAAATATACACGACCAGAAAAAAACCTCTCCACATCAGGTTATAGCTAAAATGTTAACTCCACAATAAGAACAATACTCAAAGAGAAGTAGCAAGCAAGCTACATACAAAGGTGAGCCTACTAGAGTAAGCGTAGTTTTCACAAGATGTCCTAAAGGTCAAGAGAATAAAGATAGATGTATTTCAAGTCCTGAAACAAAATAATTGCCAACCAACATTACTACCCATTAAATTATCCTTTAAAATCAAAGAAGAAATAAAGAGCATTCATAAGTATAAACTAACATAATTCATGAACGCTAAACAGCATTATGGTAGATACTCAAAGAAATACTATGTACAGAAGACAAAGAAAGATAAAAAAAATCACAAGAGCTTGGAAGATGATAGCTGGGAAAGAATCAAGAAATATTACCTCTGTAAACCATCAAACTTCTTTGATAAATGAAGATAATAAAACTAAATATTGATATAAGAAAAAAAGCTATAGATCAATTTTCTAGTGCAAAGCTCCTCAGTAAATGAACAAGGCATTATAGCTTCCAAAGGCAATGCTGCAGCTATAGCCAGTTCTTGATATAAACACAGCCAAGCATATGAGTCAACCAACTATTTCTTTGACTCCTGTGTGGAACGTGTTTCTTGGGTCATAACATGACCAGTACCATCTTAATTAGAGTGGCTGTGACTACCTGCAGGAGACCCTCACAAGATTGAACCCATTAACAATCCCTCACAGAAGAAGCAAGTGGGGAGGGTCATCAAATCTTCACCTGAGATTCTAGCCATTCTCTCCCTTCTACTCCCCCTCCCTCCCAGTTATATGTAATTCTGCCCCAGCCTCACATGGTCCCAGGAGGTAAAAGGTTAACTAAAAGGGAAATACCATCTGTGCAACTTTCAGAAAGTCATCAGTCATGCTGGGGTGAGACTTTTCAGTGATACAGCTGTTTTGTTCTTGTAAGTATCCCCTCACCCATGCTTCTGTAAATAGGCCCAATAAACCCATTGGTTCACCAAGCTGGACTTGAATGAAATTATTCTTTGACTCGTCATTGGTGTTCTGCCTGGGATGAATAGGCACTCTTTTGTTCATCTCTCCTCAGAAAAAGTAACTCAGTGATCCAAAAAGAACCTGTCAGCACACAATAGAGATACCTCATCTCTAGCCAGGCTCAGAAAGACAAATTCCACCTTTTCTCTTATACATGGAATCTGAATTGAAAACACACAGACACCATGAAAGTAGAAAGGGAACTATTTGAGAAAAGTGACCAACAGGATAAAGGAGTGGAGAGAGGGAGGCTAGTATGTATGGGTCAATTTTGACCACAATTAAATTTTTTGAAACTATAGGTTCTCGCTGATTTTATTTCCTGAGGGGTGTGTGTGTGTGTGTGTGTGTGTGTGTGTGTGTGTGTGTGTGTGTGTGTGCTTGTTAGAGCTTTCTGAAATAACCAAAATGAAACTTGAAAATGCTTACTTACTGTTCTGGCTATTGTTTAGGATGAATTAATATTCTATTTTCAAGGGCAAGTTGAATTGGAATTCACCCAGTCACCTTGTTACAGTGTCCTACAGGCATCTTGATACATAGCTGCAGCATTGCCTTGGGAAGCTCTAATGTCTTGTTCATTTATTTTAAGATCATCTTCCCTGCAGGTAATTGTAGGAAAAATCCACCACACATGATGCAAAGTATGACTGCAAAGTAGTGAGTCCCTTTTCAACAAGCTTTGGGTTTGTCTTTATGTTGCATTCTGGTATTACTAAGTCTTTCCTATTCCTCTTTATTAAATTCTGCAATCACTTTTTAAAAACTCGTGTTCATTTATATTCCAATCAGATTTCTTAGTGTAATAAGTCAAACAGTATGAAGCTTGTCATCACAAACTCTTCCAACCATGTCTTCAATCACTGGTAAAATTATCAAATTCTCAGGTTGAAGTGGTCTGCATTTAGTCTTGGACAAAAGAAGTAAAACATTACCTTCCAGCATAAAGAAAACTCCTAACTTGTTTCCTTAACAACTGCGGGACCCTGCTAAGAGGCATGGATGATATAGGGTTTTGCTGAGACTGGAAGGTGTCCGGGACTGTCTCCTGTTAAAGGAAGTTGAGACGAGTCTGAGGCCCTGATTATCTCAAGCATATCCTGGACTCTCCAGCCCTCCAGGCAGGTCACAGCAAGCCCTGAGATAAGCAGGCAATTCAAGGCCTAAACTCACTCTAATACTCACTGTAATAACAAACCTGGACAATAAGATTACAGTTCCTCTGCAGCCATCACCATTCTATACATGTCTAGAGTCACGTAGAAAGCCCCCAACTTATCTATGAAAACTAGGCATCCATAGGCTACTGGCACCTGTCAATCCACTCATGAGATGTCCACAGACTACCCTGCCCCTATCAATCCCCTTGCTGCCTATGTCCCTGCCTCTGCCTTTTCCTCTATATAAACAACTTTTATCTATACAATAAATAAGAGCTGTCCACTGCCAAGTTCTCCCAGGTGGCTATGCCCGTCGGCCTACCACTGTCCCAAGTTGCTGTCCACCCAGCTCCACAGATGAACCGGGTGTTAGTGTACAATGACCCCCGAAGTAATCCTCGAACAGCAAACAACAACAACAAAAATATTTAAAGGCAAAATTTCACTTGCTAGTCTTCAAAAACATATATTCTCCACATTTAATAAAATTTGTCACAAGTTTTTAAAATAAAGGCTACATAGAGAATTAAATAATTTCAAAACTCTCAAAGTTTAAAATCCCCTGCAAATTGTCATTGAGTTAAGCAGAAAAAAATGCTTTCCAGTTTCGATCAATGAAATGAGAGTTATAGCAGGGAGGGGCCTGTTTAGTTGATTTTTCTTACTCTTGTCTGGCATTATTCTGGCATAGAGTAGGAAGAGTCTTTTCTTTTCTTTTTTCTTTTTCTTTTTTTTTTTTTTTTTTGAGACAGCATTTCACTATAGAGCCCAGGCTGGACTTAAACTCATGAAATTCCTTCCTCAGCATCCTGAGTGTTGGGATTACAGGCATGTACCACCAAAACCTGATACTAGTCACATGTGTTAAATGAATAAAGGAAACCATCAATCTCAGCCAAATGAGGTGTAAGGAGAAGCTGGTTGGACTGCCATGATCTTTTGATCATATGTTGAAAGTAACCAATCATAATTAGGCAAACATTTTCTTCTGAGTTTCTTTAAAACTTTTAATAGTTTGAGGTTGATTAAAATGTTGGAATGATAATACCGAGAGCTTCTGTACCCTTAAGATCATTTCCCCTGATGTCAGCATCACAACACATTTACAAAACAAAGAATTAATACTGATAATATGGCTATTTACAAACTAAAGAATTAACACTGACAATATGACTATTGACTTTGCTCAGATTTCACTGGTTTTTTTTTTCCCACTGATGTCTTTTTTTCTGTTCCAAGATACCATGTTATAATTGGTCTACACACCTCCTTAACTTCCTCTAAACTGTGAGCTTCTCAGACTTTCCTTCTTCCCTTCCCATGACCTTAGCATTTTTGAAGAAGAGTTCAGGTATTTTACAAAGGTCTCTCAGTTTGGGTTTGTCTGAAATTCTCTCATAATTTGACTAACTTGTAAGAAGAATACACAGAGATGTGCCTGTCTCAACACATCGTATCATGATGTAGCTATCTATGATTCATGACTGGTGATACTAACCTTAATCGTTCAACAATATCTACCAGGTTTCTCCATTGTAAAGTTACTACATTTCACTTCCCATAATCTATTCCTTAGAAGAAAATTTCTAAATTGAACTTATAATCAGGAGTTTGAGGAGAATTAAGCTCCACCTCCTGGCAAAAGAATTTGTAAATATAGTTTAAAAACAGTAATTCGCAGATACATTTGGGAAAATAATACTTTCAGGTCAAGTAAATATCCTGTTTCTCCCTCAAGTTTTACAGCCTTCATCAGAGAATCTTGCCTAAAACAACCAAAATTTTGGTGCAAAGCCACCTGTGTATTTATTTTCTATATATACATGTTATAGCCAATTGAAAGTTACTCCTAGGGGCTGAGGCGATGGTTCAGCAGTTAAAGGTACTTGCTTACAAGTTTCTCCTAACATGTCACTTTCACTTCAACAGAATTGGTGGCATATTCTCCTTTCTGCCTGTCCACAGAGCTTTAACTTCAGAAGAGCCCCTTCTGTCAACACATTTGCAAGTGAGTGGTTTCAGAATAGCTGGGTTGTGAAAATTCAGACCCATAAGACATGCAGTAAGGTTCTAGAAAATTCTTCGTCATTCTCAAAGAGAATCCCAAAGAAGTAATGTTTTGTCTTCTTCAAAACTCTAGTTTGAGAGGGTGTGAATCACGGTGGTGCTGTGGCTATCTGGTCACCATAAAGGGACAAACACAAACACAGGCAGATACACTACAAAGATGAAGCAGTGGAAAATGCAAAGAGCCTCATTTATTGAGTTGCTAAATTAACAATTCTCAATCATTCTAACTCCGGGTTTCATTTCATGAAATAATAAATCCCCTTATCATTTGAACAATTTTGATTACTGCTTGTGGCTGGCAGCACCCTGACTGATGCAATCACTTCACTGTGAGAGGCCTTCTTCAGAAGTGAAGGAAGAAACAGATTTATAGCTCTCAGAAATATCTAGGTTGCACACAACCCTAAATGTGCTTGTTCATGGGTCAGTGGCCTTAATAAAAACTATTCTGTGGCTTGTGTAAACATAGGAGAAAGAAAAGATTGAGAAAAATGACAGAAATAAACATGAATGGTAGTGTGACCTTCTCAGCCTCAGCATTAAAGATTGGTTCAAAATCATTTTCAAATAACTTTTTTGGGTGCTGGGAATTGAACCCAGGATTTTGCACATGTTATGCAATCACTCTATCACTGAGCAATATCCTCAGCTCTAAAGAATTTTTTATTATTTATTTGTATGTGTGTGTTTGGGAGGGGCACACCAGGGTCTCTTGCTGCTGCAATAAATGCCAGAGACTTCGTCTACCTTTTATATCTGGCTTTACATGGGCACAAGGGAATCAAACCTGGGTTAGCCGATTTTGAAAGTAAGCCTTTAACCACAAAGCCATCTTCCAGCACAATCTCTATATATCTATATCTATCTGTCTGTCTGTCTGTCTGTCTGTCTGTCTGTCTGTATTTATGTATGTATGTATTTGAGACAGGATCTTACTATGTATCTTAGGATGGGAAAACCCATGTTAACTGTGGATTAATTGAGCTGGGAAGACCCATCTTAACTGTGGGGGCATCATTCCATGGGCTGGGATCCCAAACTGAATAAAAAGGAGGGGGCTGGCTGAGATTTGGTAATTGTCTCTGTGGTAGTTTTGAATAAATGTCCCCCAATAGAATTTATTTTAATTTTGTTTATTAAATTGTTAATTGTCTCCAGGCTTCTGGCTGGAGGAAGTGTCACTTTGGCCTAGCCTCCTGGGGACTTGCCCTTCCTAAATTGGATGCAAAATACTAGGGATAGACATGCAAAAGAAAAGCCAGAACCCCAGTCTAGCAGTTCTCCATTTTGTAAATTACAGTGTTACAGTGTGCTTGCTTGCTTTGGAAGTGCTGGGCTGTCTCTATCTCTGTTTGGATCTGTGAAAGTGGGGCCAGCCTTTTCCTTAACTGCCCCTGGATCTGTTAGTTCAATAATACTTTCCTCCCCAAAATTGTGCCTGGTTTGGAGATTCATCCCAGTGGTGTATGGCTGACTACAGCACTCTCTACATCCTGACCACCAACATAATGTAACTATCTGCTTCAAGCTCCTGATGCCAAGCCTTTCCAGCCATGATGGGCTGTAACCTCAAATTGTAAGCCAAAGTTAACCTTTTCTTCCTCAAGTTGCTTCTTGTAAGGTATTTTGTCATAGCAACAAAAAATAACTAATACACAGAGGGATCTAATCTACCTCCTTATTTAAATAAATGTAAGTACTGCCTAATTCTTAATTTAAAAAAAAATCAAATTACAATAGCTATCCCAATTGCACTTCCAAAAGGTAACCTTTGTTTTTTTGGGTTTGTTTTTTTGTTTGTTTTCTTTTTGGTTTTTCGAGGTAGGGTCTCACTCTAGCCCAGGCTGACCTGGAATTCACTATGTAGTCTCAGGGTGGCCTTGAACTCACAGCAATCCTCCTACCTCTGCCTCCCGAGTGCTGGGATTAAAGGCGTGCGCCACCATGCCCAGTTCTCAAAAGGTTACCTTTTAAAGCTTCAATAACTAATTAAGATATATTTAACACTCATTATTAGTCAGTTTATACCATGGTTTTCCCATTCTTAATATTTTTTTGGTAGGCATAATTATTATTTATTCAGAAAATTACCTCACTGAGCTGTTGACAAGTTGGAGGAAAATTTCTTTGGATTTCATTACAAAGAGTAATGAGTTCTGTTGGACACCTCAATATCTGGAACATTTTGACACGTGCTTTAAGGGATCATTTATTTTTTTCATTCGTTTAAAAGCTATTCTCAAGCAAATATTATTTTCATAGTTAATTACAAGGTTACATACAGAGTTATTCCTAATTGCATACAGTAAATGTTATACTTTTAGGCCTTGTTGAGGAAGTAACATATTCTTATAAGAAGTATTTAAATTAAAAAGCAGTAGGAATTAACAAACAAATGGTAGATTGTGATATATTTTATCATCATGTTTTTTTCTAAGCAGGATTCATTAATGCCTTAAGATCATGCATATGATATGCATATAAGACCAAATGTTTAGATGTTATACTTAGATGAGAAAATTACTCAAGTAGCTATAAAGTTATCATCCTTGCATTCTCTAAAAATTTCTTCACTTTTCTTGTGTTTAATTTTAGTGTGAATGTGCCTGGAGCCAAACTGATATTTTCCTCTTGTTACATGACTTCTTTTTTGCTTTGTTGGCTATCAAAGACTTCTCTTGACCTTGACAGTTAATAATTTTACCAGGATATCCTGTGTTAGTCATTACACATTCATTGTTTTCTACAAGGCAGATGTTTTCTAAATTTCAAATAACCTTCTATTATACCTTTAAACCTGTTCTTTTCCTGCTTGCTTTATTTACTTAAATGAAATAATGTGTTTCTGCCACATCCTTTTAGTCTTCCATAGTTTTCATCTTATTTCTAATTTTTATATCTTGAATTATTTCTTTTTGTTTGTAAGGCTTTATCAAAACTATTCTATATTTCCTTGAGTTTTTACTCCCAACAGTATTATAACCTTGCTGTTTCTGAGCCTGTTTTAATTTTTGCAGTAGATGTTTTAAAGTTCTTCTTTCCAGAGCTCAGATAGCTCATTTGTTTTATCTTTAAGTAGCTAGCTCTTTTTTTATTTCCTTTTATAAAAAAATAAAGTCCATTTCTTATTAATCCCTCTGAATCTATAGAAATTTGATTTGACATCTTCCCTTTGCTAGAACAATTTAAATAATAACTTTATTCTGTGTTTCTCCATTGTCTTCCCATCTTTGTGGGGTCTGTGAAGAGGTCTCCAGCTGAGTCTCTTTTCTTACTATTTCAGTATTAAGCATAGTTCTAATTAGCAGTGGTTCTGATAAAAGAGATCAGGGGAAGCTGGCAAGTCCACCCCCAGCATTCTGTCTTGTCATCTCCAAGCAGGTCTTCAGTACATCTCCTTTCAGTACTGTTCCATCATTGTGTCCATACTGACCTGGAGAAGGCTTGATGAGCCCAGAAGCCTTCACAGCTATAGCTTGGCTTCTTCTCACTACAAATCAACCCTGCTTTCCCTGTCTTCCTTCAGGTAGTTACTCCAGATTAAGGAATCCAAAAAGCAGTGGGTATAATTCTAGAATAGTCTTCTACTGTTTTGAAGTTTTACTATGTTTAGGAGAAAATTTTCCTGACCTGAGAGGAATTATTTCCTGGCTTCATTTTAGATAAAATAATTTTCTCTTATTCTTTATGTTCGACAGACAAAATTGATTTTTAAACACTGGTTGTGATCCATCCTGAAGGTTAAATCTGGTATTGGATATAAGCAATTACAATAGATTTTAGAAGAAACAGAGTAAAAAAAAACTTGATTTGACCATCTTTTACTAGGACTCCTCCCATTATTTTCTTGTATGATGCCCTTTAAAGGAGGAGATCCTAGAGGAGATGCAGAAGGCTGACACAGGAGAATAAGACTAAGAAATTTACATGACCCTGTCTCAAATATATATTTAAAATTGAAAAATATTTTAAAGGGCTGATGATGCGGCTCAAGGGTAGAGCACTTGAGGCCTGGCTGCAACCCTTAGTACTGCAAAAAGAAGAGGAGGAAGAAGGAGCAGGAAACATGTCTGTGGTAAGTATACCCTAACATAGAAGTCTTGAGAAATTTTCCTGGAGGGAAGGACTGATGAAATGCTGAGTGAATACTGTCTTTCTGCTAAAAACTGCCCTATTTATTTTATCACAGAAGAGCAAATACTGCAGGTAGTGGGTAGTGGGAACAGGTGTGTCTGTTTTGTTCAAGAGGACCGTGCCAGTGAAACCCACACAACAAATGGAAGTCTTTACCTTTTGTTCCTCTGAACACAAGCCATTAACTATTTGAAAAACCACCTACTAGATAAAACCATTTGTAACACTCAAATAAACACAGAACTTTTATGATCATTCAGGACTTGTATAGAATAGGAAAAAGATGAGTCCCTTGATACCTGTGTTCCTAGTTGAGGTAGAATGAGATGATCTTCCTTCTTTTTGCTCTCATATTGTAAATGTGTCTTTTTTGGAGTATAATACTGCATCATTTTACATTTCTTGTTAGTGATTTTCTTTTCTGTTCAAAATGGACTCCAGGCTGAGATGCTGTCTTGTCTTTCTAAGTGCAAGAAGGTTGTGATGGGCTTCTGGTTCAAGAAGGAGGACTAGAAGCCACGCAGTGTCCCCCAGGGAACAAGGGTTAGGGTTTTCAGTGGTGATCCAGGCCGGGGACACAAGCTGCGGCCAGGCTCCCAGCTCCTGACACTTCCTTGCAACAGATTCTACCAATCGGAACCTGCACGGAGGATAAGGGCGCACCTGAGGCCGTGAGTGCTACAGCCCAGCCGGCGGGACCCGCTCCAGCAGTCTGAGCTGGCTGAGCTCCATGCCCCTGAGGCTGTGTTTCCCGCCTGGGTCTGGAGCTTCCCTCCCCCGCCCAGGTCCAGAGGCTGCATTTCCCACTTGGGTCTGGAGCTTCCCTCCCCTGCCCGGGTCTAGAGGCTGCATTTCCCACTTGGTTCTGGAGCTTCCCTCCCCTGCTCGGGTCCAGAGACTGCGTTTCTCACCTGGGTCCAGAGGCTGCATTTCCCACTAGGGTCCGGAGCTTCCCTCCCCTGCCCAGGTCCAGAGACTGTGTTTCCGGTCCGGAGGTTCCCTCTCCTGCCTGAGTCTGGAGGCTGTGTTCCCTTCCTGGGTCCAGAGGTTGCATTTCCTGCCCAGGTCCGGAAGCTGTGTTTCCCACCCAGACATCTCAAAGGCATCCCACCAACCACCTCCAGTGGAACCAAAATGGGCAGACCTCAATGCAAGAGTAGAACACCAACTGAGGAAACCATGGCAAATGACAACAGCGATACCACTAAAGAGAGGGAGCGGAGGCAGTCCCAGGATGACACAACACTAAGCCCCTATCATAGTGACACAGATACGAAGAAGAACCTCTTATTAGCCATATAAGAAATGGACAAGCAACTTGAACAAGTAAAAAAGTCAACTCACAAGCTTTGCCACCAAGCTTAATATACTAGAGGAGAGCAAAATGGACCTCAGAAGCGATATAACAAACCTAAAGGCAAACCCGCAAACTGAAGGTATCAAAAACCAGCTTTCCAAATTAACTGAAGACATTTGCAAATATAAGAATGACTATCAGGAAGAAGTAATTAGATCAAATCTTGAAATGAAATCACATCTCAACAGGATGATAGAAGCAACCCAAAAAGAAGTTGCAGAAAACAAAAACCATAGTGAGATAATAAGAACATCCCTAGAATCTCTTACCAAAAGGATTAATCACTGGGAAAACAGACCCTCCGACATGGAAGATAAAACAAAGGAGAATTGAATAGAAATCAGAAATTTGGTGAAATTCAAAAGAGCAAGTGAACAAGACTCTAGGGAAATGTGGGATACCATAAAAAGACCTAATCTCAGGATCATGGGTATCCCAGAAGGAGAAGAAAACCAAATTAGGGGCATAGAAAATATTTTCAACAGAATTATTCAAGAAAACTTTCCATACTTGGCAAGAGATTGTCCTGTACATCTAAAAGAGATACAGAGGACCCCAAACAAATTGGACCAAAGGAGGAACTCCCCAAGACATATCTTAGTTACAATGCCAAACATTGAGGGTAAAGAGAGAGTCCTTAGAGCAGCGAGAGAAAGGAAACTAATCACCTACAAAGGCAAACCCATAAGAATCACCTCAGACTTCTCCATAGAAACTTTAAAAGCCAGAAGAGTTTGGAACAAAGCAATTCTAGGCCTAAAGAAGAACGGATTCCAACCTAGACTACTCTACCCAGCAAAGTTATCCATCATAATTGATGGAAGAATTAAAGTATTTCACGAGACTAACCAGCTCTACAATTACTTGAACACAAAGCCAAACCTTCAAAAGATACTACATGAGATATCCTATGCAGATGAAACAAATAACCGACACCAGGAAAGGAACAGGGAGCCAGCAAGGTAACACCAAAGACATAGCAACAAGAGCTCAGATATCAACCCCCAGAGTCTCTTCAACATGGCAGGATTTAAAGCAACACTCACAGTCACAACTTTGAATGTAAATGGTCTCAACTCTCCTATAAAAAGACATAGGACAGCAGGTTGGATCAGAAAAATGGACCCCTGCATCTGTTGCCTTCAAGAAACACACCTTATCACTAGAGACAATAACCTACTGAGAGTAAAAGGATGGAAAAAAATTTTCCAGGCATGTGGGAATAATAAAAAAGCAGGTGTAGCTATTCTAATATATGACAAAATAGACTTTAAACTGAAAGCAATAAAAAAGGACAATGATGGCCACTTCCTACTGATCAAGGGAACAATACAACAAGAAGACATCACTATATTAAATATGTATGCACCTAATGCAAGGGCTCCTCAGTTCATAGAGCATAAATTAC
Source organism: Zapus hudsonius (assembly GCA_004024765.1). NCBI lineage: Eukaryota > Metazoa > Chordata > Mammalia > Rodentia > Dipodidae > Zapus > Zapus hudsonius. The sequence goes on from PVHP010012558.1 coordinate 40,548, forward strand.
TCAAAAGCAAAATAGATATAGATGCCAACACCATCATAGTAGGAGACTTTAACACTCCACTGTCAACCCTGGACAGATCTTCCAAACAAAAGAGAAGCAGGAAAATAAAGTTGCTCAACAGCACCATAGACAAACTAGGGAAAACAGACATTTACAAAACATTCAATCCCAAAGACACAGATTACACATTCTTCTCAGCAGTGCATGAAACCTTCTCCAAAATAGATCAAGTACTTTGGGCATAAATCATCCCTCAGCAAATTTAGGAAGATCAGCGTAATCCCCTGCATCATATCAGACCACAATGCATTAATACTAGAAATTAACAATGGAAGAGGATCAAAAAATTTCAACAGATATTGGCGACTGAACAACTCTTTCTATGAAGCTAGCATAGCCCTAATTCCCAAACCAGGCAAGGATGTATCAAGAAAAGAAAACTGCAGACCCATATCCCTGATGAACTTAGATGCAAAAATCCTAAATAAAGAATACAAAGCCACATCAAGTCTATTATACACTCTGACCAAGTTGGCTTCATCCAAGGGATGGTTCAACATAAGCAAGTCGATAAACATAATTCACCACATTAATAAACTGAATCATAAAAACCACATGGTCATCTCAATAGATGCTGAGAAGGCCTTCGACAAAATTCAACACCACTTCATGTTCAAAATCTTGGAAAGAATAGGCATAGATGGCCTATACCTCAACATGGTAAAGACAATATACAGTTCTCCTAAAGCACAAATCATTCTCAATGGGGAGCAACTCAAGGAGTTTCCTCTTAACTCAGGAACAAGACAGGGGTGTCCACTCTCACCACTGCTTTTTAACATAGTGCTTGAAGTTCTAGCCCAAGCAATAAGACAGGAGAATAGCATAAAAGGGATACAAATCACAAAGGAAGAAATCAAACTCTCTCTCTTTGCAGATGACATGATCCTACATATATCAGAACCAAAGAACAGTATCAGTACACTGCTGAAGGTGATCAATGCCTTCAGCAGAGTGGCAGGATACAAAATTAACACACAAAAATCAGTACCCTTTCTATATACAGAAGACAAACATTCAAAAAAGACATCAGAGAAACTGTCCCATTCTCTATATCCTCAAACAAAATCAAATACCTGGGTATATCACTAACCAAGGTAGTGAAAGCCTTACATAAGGAAAATATTGAAACACGCAAGAAGGAAATAGAGGAGGATGTGACAAGATGGAAAGACATTCCATACTCATGGATAGGGAGAATCAATATAGTAAAAATGGCAATCCTGCCAAAAGCAATCTACAGATTCAACACAATGCCAATAAAAATCCCAACCTCCTTCTTCACAGACATAGAAAAAATAATCTCAAAATTTATTTGGAAGGGTAAGAGACCTCAAATAACTAAAACTATTCTGAGCAAAAAAAAAAATATGCAGAAGGTATCACCATACCTGACTTTAAAACATACTACAAAGCCATAGTAAATAAAACAGCATGGTATTGGCAGAAAAACAGTCTGACCAGTGGAATAGAATTGAAGACCCAGCCTTTAATGCAGGTAACTTCAGCTGCTTAGTCTTCGACAAGGGTGCCAACAATGTAAGCTGGGCTAAAGATAGCATCTTAAACAAATGGTGCTGGACAAATTGGATAAACACCTGTAGAAAAATGAAAATAGAACCACTCCTTTCCAGATGCACAAAGATCAACTCCAAATGGATCAGAGACCTCAATATTAACCATACAACCCTAAACATCCTGGAAGAAAAAAATAGGAGGAACCCTACATGAGATAGGAATAGGGAATAAGTTCCTGAGCAAATCTCCAGTAGCCCAGGAAGTGCAACAGTCACTTAACCAATGGGACCTGATCAGATTCAAAAGCTTCTGTACAGACAAAAACATCGTTCTCAGAGTCAATAGACCCCCTTCAAACTGGGAGATGATTTTCACCAGCTACAACTCAGACAGAGGCCTGATTTCCAGAACCTACAGAGAACTAAAAAAAATAACAAAAACTCAAACTGCCCCCTCACAAAATGGGGCACTGATCTCAACAGAGAATTCACAGAGGAGGAAACACAAATGGCCTTTTCTCACCTGAG
>PVHP010012559.1:0-42656 GCA_004024765.1 Zapus hudsonius
ATATTTACATGTGCATTTTAAAAGCATTTTGTCAAAATCTAACCATCGGGTTTTGAATGGCATATTCAATAAAGGGCTTCAACATAAAATCCTTTTTCTCTAAGCCAATTTTTATAAATATAAAACCTTATTTCTGTAGGTACAAAGTTAGGTTCCAGTTTTAAATTGGTGCACTTAATTTTGACTTAAAATATTTTTTAAATATTTTAGTTTTGGCCAGGCGTGGTGGTACATGCCTTTAATCCCAGCACTTGGGAGGCAGAGGTAGGAGGATCGCTGTGAGTTTGAGGCCACCCTGAGACTACATAGTGAATTCCAGGTCAGCCTGGGCTAGAGCGAGACCCTACCTCAAAAAAACCAAAAAAAAAAAAAAAAGTCTTTTAGTTTTAACACTCACACACTTCTTTATGACATGCTTTATTTTAGACTTCTAGTTTTATTATCTTTACATTTCTTTATTTTATTTTTTTGGAATACATTTGTTTTTTACTTTAGGAAAAACAAGCTAATTTATAGTCGAAAACCCTTTCTTACCCAAACAATTTCTTTTATCTATTAAACTTCTTACCAAAAAAAAAAAATCTATGTCTAACTTTTTATATCTCTTTTCAATGCTTAATAGCTTCTTTCTGTTTTATCTTTTATAAAGTTTACTAGACTTTTTTTTGTTAAGAATATGACTAAAAACCTAGAACCTATATTGGGTCACCTACTTAAATCTGCCTGTAAGGACAATAGTCAACTTAAGAAGTATCTCAATTCTAAATTATCTAGTTTAGCCCATCAATCCTAACAATACACATATAAATGACTATCATTATCTAACCATGTAGCTAGTCCCATTGGATTTGTCTTTTCAATAGTAAGTATCTCTCTGGACCACCTTGCAAAACCTGGACCCAGGTAAGCATTAAGGAGACCACGTCCTCTCTACGACTATATGTGTGCCTCTTGCCTTGTGTCCTAATTTGCTTTTCTTTTTCAATTTAAAGCTCATGTCAGCACTCTGAAGATGGGCTTGATATGATCTGGCCCTGCCATTTTTCCCTCAAAACATGTTCCCATTAATCAAACTTCCTCTCTTTACCCCTCACCATGACTTGTGGCATATTGAAACTTGTGGTTGAGCCTCTGGGTTTTCCTGAGTCAGAAAATTTTCCTAAAGTTCCTGTTATATTAAGTTGGGTTAAAAATCAATTTTAATTATTGTTAAAACTTATCTATCTTATAAGCCAATGTATTTCCATGTAGAAAATGTGTAAGCATTAGTACACATGAAGGTGGTAAATATATAAAGCCTTGCACAAAAAACATCAAAAGAATTTTAGCTATTATTTTGGGTTATCATCGATCTCATTATTTCTTTGACTATGCAACTCTTGAGTCTATAATCTACACTTCCAAAGACATGTCTTAATAGAAACAAGCTAGATAAATCACACCTTTTAACCCCAAAGGACAAGAGATGAAACAGAGGAAGCCTCATAAATGGGAAACTCTATTCATTAGTAAAAGTCAGAAAATGCTAGTTTGCAGATCAATAGGATGATCTAAAATTGCTTGCTAATCCAGGTTTCCTGATATAGCTCATGCCTGAAACTTCATAATCAGAGTTATAGCACCAGATTTCCTCCATAGAGCATAGATAATATCCAGAGCCCTTCTCCTTTTAGGTTTTGCCTTAAAAGAGACCATTGATGGAAAATTGCTTTGCTTGGAGATAACTGAAGAAAAAGTGAAGGAGAGGGGGCAGAGGAGAAGGAACAAGCCAGGTCAGCAAAGATATAAGAGAATGGTGGTTGAGAAAAACTAGATTCCTTAGAAATCATCTTTAATTCTTATATCACGTCTAATTTTTATTGGTTTCATATTATTTGACAATTTCCTCTTTTTTGTTTTTAGTTGTTTCTAAAATTTTATTTTCTGGAAATTAGCAAGTCTAATAAATCTTTTTTAAGTAGAACTGTGTGATATCTTTATTATTCAAATTAGATACATTATATGGTCCAATATTGTGTTGGTATCCCATTTCCCTCCTCCCTGTCCCCAACACACTGGGTATCCTCCTCAGTGGGGATGCTGGATCAACTTGTGGGTTGGGGGTTATGGGTAGCACAGGAGTCAGCCAGGTCCCCCCTTTGTGTGTTGTTACTAAGGGGAGCAATGTCTCTGGATATTCTCCCCCATCATGGCTCTTACATTCATTCTGGCCCCTCTTCTGCTCAGTTCCCTAAATCATGGTGGGTGAGTTTTAAATCTACTTTATTGTTGAGATCTTAAGATACTCTGTACTTCTGCTTTGGGATATCTAATAATTCATTTCTGAGATTCTTTTAAACTCCAATTAATGTAGGCTACCCACTTATAGTCATTAATTCTACTGCGTAGGATTTCTACGTTAGTGTATGTGGGGGGGGGCTCAATCTGGGAATATCAAATATTCCCATTTTTAAATGGCATTTCTAAGTTAATTACTTTTAAAGGTTAAATTTTCATAATTATCAAACAGAATCTTTTGCCTACTTCTATCTTAGTATGAAATAAAAAGATAATTTGGTAATAAAATGTGTCCAGTCTTTCAAAATACTTGTAAGTTAATTTAAGTTACCATAATTATCAAACACAAAACAAGCTAGAGTGCCAAATGGTGTTTTCCAAACCCCTCCAAACTTTATCTTCTTGTTTTTGCTTCTGTTTGCTGTTTCTTCCAGGAGCATTCAGACATTTAATTAGAAATTTTCATTTGAAATGATATTTCCCTCTCAGCTTTAATTTTTTTCCTTTCCTAAAAATAATAACCTTCTGTAAGTCACTAGGAGAAAGTGAGGTTTGGGGTAACTTTCCAAAACTTTCCATCAACTTTCACCCTTAGATTTTTTCACCTTAATTTTTTTTCTCTGCTTTATAATTGTCCTACACATTTACAGAGATGTAAGGGAGCTCATGACACCGGGTGTCATCTGCTTTTTGTCTTCCAAGCTGAGCCAATATGATTACTTCCAATACAGAAATGGGGTACAAGATCTCTTGAAGCTATTTTATGACCCTCTGACACCTTTGCCATGTTAGTCTGGAAGGAAGAAGTACTGAAAGACCCCCAAGGTCTTTCTCGGGAGAGCGTACCCCAGGACTCAAACAACCACACCAGCATATGCAAAAGCAAGAGGATTTTTATTCTTCGGCTGCGCAGACAGGCTCTCTGACTGCTGAAATGTCCAGAGAGCCCCGAGGAACAAAGGCTCAGGGTATATATAGGCAAAAGCCATAGAATTATAAAACAGCTTAGACCACAGGACATTTTGCATTTTCATTGGTTCTTTGTCTTGATTTGTACACTCCTGATTGGTTACCTAATTGGAGCCTGAAATTTGCATCCTACATTTTATTCCAGGGTCAGCCCACATTCCAGGAACAGCCACAAGTTACCTTATATGGAGTGTTCAGTTTTACTCATTTCCTGGAATTTATGACCAAGGCCTTTTCAGAAGGGGAGGGGGAGTGAGTCAAGTCTCAGTATTTTTCCATATTTGGTCACTTTTGCAAAAGTGGAGTCAGCTTTCCAAAATGGAGTCAGCTTTACAAAATTGATTCTTCAGTACCTCTTATCTTTGGCTTTTTTTTTTTTTTTTTTTTGATCTGGTGCTCAGCATTTCTAAAGAAAAAATAGAAATGTTGAAATAAGCAGGAGAAGATAAAGACAAAAAAATACAGTAATCATCTTGAAGGGACAGCAAAATCTGATGGTCAAGTGCTCTGCTGAAAGTTCTGAAAACAAGAATAAACCAACTGGCTGTCAACCAAAAGAAAAAGAAGACCGGGATACAGGAAATATCTCACCAATAACTATTTATCCAATGAAGACGCATGAATAGTTGGGCAAGAAATATCCTTTCTGCTCTCTAACACCCATCTAAGACATTCCTTTGATGAAAAGGGTTGGGATGTCCGTGGAGCCCTAATTTCTTTACCAAGACTGTTAACATAAGACACAACTTTTTGCTTTAAGGGAAAAAAATACTCTATATTCTAATGCAAATATGATTGACCATGACCTTGGAACAAGAATTCTGGTTGCCCCAGATAACATATTCCAATGTAAATGTGGTTCATGAAACTTAAAGTCACGGAACAAAATGAAGTATTAATCAAGACTTTTCCTGTATGCGCTAACCAGGAAAATAGGTTAGCATAAACAAAAATCAAAGAGCAGACTTAGAAAACCCATCTTCAGTTAATTTATTTCCTCTAAAGATAGAGATAATCCTAAATTTTTAATGTAAATATGTCATGTGAACATAAAATAATTGTTTTCACACAACAGTACATCATTCTGTGTCTAAGAATGGTTAGTTTTTGTTGTCAACTTGGATCTTTTAAATTATCTTGTGTGGGTCTCTGAGGATGTTTAAGGGAAGGCAGTCTCTCCGGAAGGGGCACAATGTAAGGAAGTTCAGAAAAACTAGAAATAAACATCCCTTCCTGGGAGGGGAATGCAGGTTGGAAATTCCAGAGACTAGGGAAGTCATTAAGTCTTGGAAAGGGTTACAAGACTCAAAGGCTATATAAAGGGTTCTACTTGGCCTCTGGCCTGTTTGCTGTTCTCTCTGTATGTGGTGTTGGTGATCGGTTTTTCTTTCTGCTTGGACCTGTGAAATCAATAAATAATACTTTCCTCCCGTAATTGTGCCTGGTTTGGAGATTCATCCCAGCGGCATGTGGCTGACTGCCACAGAATGCATGGGACAAAACTCAGTCGGCTTCTGAAATTCCACTTCAATAACTGAGTAACAAATCCTGTGGCCACTTTTTTTTTTTTTCAACATTAATTGAGTGCTAAAATCACTTTTTTGGGAATGCCTAATTTCAAATGTGTATGTGTAAATTAAAGTGGGAAATAAACTAAAAGGCTTAATAAATATACACAATATATGCTGCCTTACAAACTTAGCTACTCTAACTTCTTGAAACATCAAATTCAATGGATATTGTTAGGTCAACTAGTTTCTAAAACATTAAAGCGCTTTATTTATTTTTAAAGAAATGTATTATTTTATTCTTTATTTCTACATGATAAAAAGAGGGAGGGAAAGAAAGAAAGAAAATAAATGAATATGGATGGGCAATGGCCTCTTGCCAGTACAAAGAAACTCTAAATGCATATGCCATCATCCAAACAATTCTCCATTGCTAGTGAAGGATGAACAGGCTCTCCAGAAATGACTATTCCTACCTCAGAGTGAAGTATTTGTCTTATGGGGGCAAGTGGTGATCTGTCCTAGAGATTTCATTGTGCTTAGAATGTATTACAGAGTTAAAAGAAGATTTGTCTCTGTACTTCTATATACATAGGTAAAAAGGTAAGCCAAAAGCAAGAAGAAAAAATAATTCATTGTGAAATGAGATGTTGATCCTTTTGAATAAAAGTAGTTTCTACATGCGTATTATATTTATATTTAATATATGTCTTTTATACTTATATGTTATATTTATAATTATATAGCAATTGAAACTTCAGCAAAACAGTTAACTTATAGAATTTTTTAAGAAAAATATTCAACAAATGTGTCTTGAGGACTATTGATGTGATTTACTAATGTTTCAGATATAACTTCTCATGTTTATATTGGGACATAGTGCTTTTATTAGAAGAAAACAAAAAGGAAACATAAAATATTATTATAAAATATATTTCTGATAAAAAGCAAAAAAAAAAAGCTTTCAGATGGGAAGGATTTTATGTACTAATCTTGTCCCAAGTTAAATGATTGTTCAAAAATGGAAATAGAAAAATATGTAAGGACAAATCACACAGCATAAGCACATTACAGAGTCTAAATAAATCACAACCATTTATGAGATAGACTAACAATGGCATGTACATGAGTTTGCTATTATTGAAGTTTATTTTTTCTAAGGTCAGATTCCTTTAAACAATTTGATGCAGATATTAAGAAGAAGATATAAATGGATGTGATGGGATCCCAGAACACTCCCAAATTACCAAATTTGACCTTGGGAAGTCTCAACAACAGAGAAAACATAGAATCAGTACAAAAGGCCCAAGGGTAACAATTATAGACAAAAGACAATTAGCTCAACTGATAATCTTCACAGTGGACATAACACATTTCTCAAGCAGATAACAATGAAATACCTCAGAGAAAGCCCAGGTTAAAGACAGAAGATCTGAAGGGCAACATTGGTCATAGCTGTTGGGAATCAGAGCACTGGAAAGTAACTGACTTCAGTGAGGTTCTAAGAAACAAGGCTTTGCCACGTGTGCACAGAGGAAACTCCTTGGAAAGAATGATTTCCACCCTCTAAAGAGAGAATGGACCTTTGTCTCCAGTGCTGGTTGCCCTTGAAGTGTGGTACTATCCAAGGGGTGCTGATAAATGTCATTCAAACAATGACAGATCAATATTAAGTTACATCAGGTGACAGGACATGTTAGACAGATATGTTGATTTTCTTTCCAATAACAGGGTCTTGTTCTCTGCTTTAATCAAAAAACCATGGAACCTGGCTCAGTAACTGTCACAGTCAGTCACATGCTGCTGGGATGAATTTCCAAATGAAGTATAATTTATGGGAAGAAAGGATTTATTGAAACTACAGATCCAGGGGAAGTTCCCTAACAGTGAAAAAGGCTGCCCACCTTTCACAGTTCCAAGCAGAGGGAGAAACCCATCATCACCACACACACAAGCAAAACAGTAAGATTTATTTCCACTTTATATAGCCTCAGGGTAGGGTTTTACAACCCGATCCCAGTCTTAATCACTTCCTGAGTCTCTGGAATTCCCTTCTTGCACTGTCCATACAAGAAGAGATGCTAATTTCTAGCTCTCCTGAGCTTCCTTAAATCCTGCCCCCTACTGAGAGGCTGCCTTCCTATAAATATCCTCAGAGACCCACCCAAGATTACTAAAAAGGTCAAGTTGAAAACACAACCCAACTATCACAATACACATGTTAATGGGAATATGTCCCAAAGCCAAAGAGGTTAGTGGTGTCAGTCCCTTCCTTGGAAATTGCCTCACAGGTGTATTCCAGGACAGAACATTGGGAATCATCATGTAAAAGTTAAGGGAATTAATTTAGTAGAACCCTAGCCTACTTCTCTAGCTTAATTAACAATTAGATATATAGGACAATTTTATAAAAGAAAGCAACTAAAACAGTGCTGACAGATGAACCCTGTCAATGATATGAATATGTTCTGAGGCTTATTGATACCTTCTAAGGGTGGAAACAATCTAACCCACTCAAACTAAAAAAAAAATATTTTCTAAAATAAAACCTTTAACTTTTTGTATCTCTACACCTTCAATAGCATCTTTAAAACGAGGCTAATTATACCAACAAATTGCTAAAAGGCTACTAACAACTATCATCAACCAAAAAGAAGTTTTAACTTCTTAAATATAGACTATGTCTCTCAGAAAGTTAATACTCTTGATGCTCAATGGCTGCATGTTCATTCTTTACAACCTATTCCACCATTGGATTCCTTCTTAACTTGTTCGTTTGTATTTTGCCCCATTCTCAATATACAATCAATATTATAATCAATCTATAACCCTCAGGCTGCATGATTGTTGTTGTTGTTAGTCATGGGACCACAAAGCAAGGGGAAAGTAAAGATGGCTTTCCTGTGATCTGCATGGCATTACTGACTTTCCTTCTATTTACCTTGTCTAGGGTCGTGTTTTTCTTGCCTAGAATTTTTATATTTAATTTTAGAAGATTTGTGTCTTCTATGATATGGCAATTTCCAACCTGAAACCTTGTGAAGTAAATATTCTAGCTAATCCCTACTTACTGGTATCCAAGCCTCCTCTCCAACCTATAAATCAACTTGACAATGTTTTGGTCCTTCCTAGACAGGGCTACACTCCCATTAGTACAGCAGTGATAGAAGGAGGATCATCACACTTCTGCTCTCTAAATCTGAGGCCATAAATTCAAGGGTAGTTGTAGCACACTAGGGCAGGAAAAGAAAGGCATTGAAATTGCCATATTGAAAAAAAATGACAGAGAAATAACAGGAAACAAACAAACAAACAAACAAAAAAAACAGAAGCTACATGTAAGGAACAGTGCATGTGTGAGGAAAGCCCATATAGTATTAGAGAAGATGGTAGACACCATCTAAGTGGCCCATAAAAGCCAACAACTGTCATGGCTCAGGGTCATCTAACCTTTCTCAGCTCCTTGGTCCACTTTCATCCTCAGAAGTTCTCAACAAACTGCCTTAGTTTTATTACCACTATACCTGTGCCCTTACCAATTCTTTGTTCTAGAAGTGGAGAACTTTAAAATCCTGAGGGACCATATGAGCTAGATAATTTTTCCCCTGATAGGTAGACAGATAAGGAAAAAGAATCCTTGAGAAACAGCTCTATTCTCTCCCTGGGGTGTCTTAAAAATGGAAACCTAAGATGGTGGAGAGGGCAGCTCATTTTCTGGTTCTTCGGCCTGCAGAACAAAGAACACGGGAGCTAGGGTCACACTAGGACAGGATTAAGGTTGGGACTGTATTTTTCTAAAGTGTTGGATTCCCACTCTGGATCCCCATCCTCTTGAGAAGGAACGAGATCTTCAGTCAGGAGAGAGGGCCCAGAGAGGGACCACTGTGCCCACCTGCTTCAGCAGAACCAGAGGCCAGGATCTGATCCAGCCATCCTGTCTGCTCTCAGAGGAAGAGGGGAGGAGGGGGAGGATAGGGGGAGAGGGAAGAAAAACAAAAAGAGTTATTTTAGCTACCTTTTTTTTTCATGCTTTTTAATTCCTTAATGGACAGAGAAACAAACCTGACTTCTAGACACTAACAAATCCAGCAGATGTCCTCTGGACTTCTATCTAGTCTAGCCTATAGTAAGAGAACCTGTAAAGACCTGGGCTGAGTCTTGGGGTGTGGGAGGGGGCTCACGAACTTCCAGTGGAGTTTTAAGTGTATTTTTGTTTAATCGTCCAGATTATCATTGGTTTTTGCCATATTCTAAACTTGAATCTGTAACCCACATTGATTGCAGGAGCTGCTAATTTTCAAATAAACTTCTCTTTTTCTCTTTAATGTGAGCCGATTTGTATAGATTGCTAATGTGAAAATTATTGATGGTTCATGTCTTATTTTCCTTTGTAATGTCCTGAAAGCATAATTGTTCAGGCTCTTGCTATAGTTATGTAACCCATAACATTATTTCCCCAATTTTCCCAAGTTAAGCTACATCTGACATGTGCAATTAAAAAATGGTTAAAAAAGTTGCATGAATATTGTATAGACAATTTCTATGAAAAAACAAGATGCATCTATCAATAATGTCTATAAATATTAATGATAGATATTCTTTTTATCAGAAGTGTTATCATAAAAAACATGGAAAAATGATCTTATCAAAATTATCCACATAGAAAACCATGCTACTGAATCATCTACCTTTTTTTAGGGAGTTTGTGAGACTTGCTTAGTGACCCTAAAAGATCAAAAAAATGTGCCCTTTCTGATATTTTCCTTTTTCCACTAATAACTTCTACAGTCAGAGTCTTGGATTATTCATTCTGTTTAACATATTGCCCTTCCTAGGAAACAACATAAGTGGGTCGACTGTAGCTCAAAATTCTTTTGTAATAGATACCAACGTTGTTGAATGACAAATTAGGAACAGCCTTGTCACAAATTTTATTCATAATTCATTAATTTTACAAAAAAAGTCATATACCAGTCTGCTTATTTCAACAACCAACTGCTCTAGGAAATTATAAATTACTAATAGAGTGTGGGCCTCCTCACTAATTTTAAGGTGGTTGAACAAGTATTTATTCAGAAACCTATTTAGAACAACTAATTATTTGATAGAGTGTAACTTCTATTATTCAAAGTGGTTAGCATTTGAGTGGAAATAAAAACAGGTGCTTCTTTTTTTCAGGAAGGGAATTCCAGGAATGCAATCACATTACCACACATAGTACAAACTTTTAAGTTTAAACAGAAGCACATGATGTTTATACACTTTATAGAAAACTACAGGCTCTGTTTTTGTAGGTATTTTTAATGCTCATTTCACAAAGACATCTTTGACTCAAACAATAATGTAACTAATCAACGTTCAAAGCTAAATTTTGTCAGAGATAAAAATCCAGCTCTGTTTATTAAAAACAACAACAACAAAACAACAACAACTCTGTAGTCATAATTTGTCATTCCTTAGCCAAGTATAAGCCAAAAGCCATGTGGTCAAAGTTTATTTTCAATGGCAACATTCATCTAAGGAATATATGCTACTTAATTTGTATATTGCCATGATGGCATTTTTGTTTTCTTCATTTAGAAATGTACTTTATTTTTTTTTTCAAAATGCAGAAGCGGACACTGCCTCTTACACAGGAGAAAAAAAGAAAACATTAAGCTGTGGCTTCGTGTTATAAACATATTGGAGGGAAACAGAAGCAAGATAGCCTTTTCTTTCTTAGGCAATTCAAAAGAATAAGGGGAATAAGGATATGCCACCTTCCCATCCCCAGCAGAATTATAACTTGTTTCTCATCCAAGATGGCTTCAAGGGACACTCCCTTCTTCCTCAGCTCAGCACAACCCTGTCTGAGGGAGCCCCTTGAGCCCACAAACCAGTTAGGTCTCTCCTTACACACTTGATTTGATAACAAGACACCCTAATTGGATGTCTGATCTGTATTAAGGAGCCTAACCTCTCTCTCCTTCCTGTGGTTTTGATGGAGGATTTGAGGGTTAAGAAGGGGTCCCCTAAATTGGGTCCTGTCCTATTTTTAACAGATGATTGACAAAAATGTAGACAAGAAGGATTAATTATCAATTATTAAGTTTCTTTGGGAAGGAATCACAAATTGTGGGATTTATTTAAGAGAACTTGGGATCTAGGAAGAAGGCCTCAAGCAGTCTCAAACATGTGGAAGGTAAGAGACACGTGTGGAAGACACAGCATAGTGCATGGGATTCATGTTAGAGAAAAGGAAGTCTTTAGGGAAGGAGGCTGGAGCAGAGCCATTAGTATCTGGGAGATAAGACCTATGTAGAGAGGTTTAGAAGGATCACATGATCGCGTGGAAGACATAGCATCCATCCTGAGCCTCCTGCGGGACAAGAAGTGAAAATGGTGATGGTTTGAGAATAGGAGAGAGTGCCAGGCAGTGAGAAATGTGTATTACAAAGGATTATGTATTATGTTTGTCTCATGTTTGGAGAAATTACACTGGTAACAGGCCCAGACTTAGAGAAGGAACCCAAACGGTAGATCTACAGTATGAAGGAGATTCAGAGACCAGAGGAAAGTCATACAGGTAATTAAAGTGAGAGGTTGCTCCAAAGAATAAAGCAGAGGCAAGCATTAAAAACCAGATAAAGAAACAGAATTCTGCCCTCATTTCCTCCAGGAGAAGACACTCATTTAACCAAGCAGAGATCACAGAGCAAAGGTAGGGATGCTGAGAGAGGAAAGAAAGGCTATGGACAGCCTTGGTAGTAGACTGAAGATGTATTCTGTCAGATTCAGGTATATAAAGGGGAAGACCTGATTGGTTTGTAGATTCAAAGGGCAGATCCCTATAGGGCAGCCCACCTAGGTAGTAATGGAGAAATAGAAGGAAATTAGCTTCTTTGGAGCCACTTTCATTTAGAAACTGAGGTGCAGAGGGAACCCTGACACTTGACCCTGACATGAATGGAAGGAACTCTTGGCAGGAATGGAACTCAACTCCTGTCTGATTGACTCATTACAACAGTTACAAGCGCCCCTTGCTGCCCACAGTCTAGCACTACCTAGAAAGATGGCTTTCCTACCCAGGTGGGCTGGCTCTAGAGCCTGCCCCTTTAAGTCTACAAACCAATCAGGTCCTTCCCTTGCATACCTGAATTCCTTTTCCATGACTATTGAGGCCTGTGCTTGCTGTTTCCAGCCCTCTCTCCATGCCTCTCCTCACCCTGATGACAGGGATACAGGTAGATCTGATCCCCCCTCCACTTACCCAGCCTAGCTGTTTTTAGGGGAGAGGGCAGAATACTGTTTTTTGTTTGTTTGTTTGTTTGTTTTTGTTTTGGCCTGGGTGATTTTCTGCTCTCCTCTACTTCATACTTTGGAGACACTTCTCACTTTAATGACATGCATGATTTTCCTCTGGTCTCTGACTCCACTATGTATTTCCCTTATCCTCTAGATCAATCACGTGGGTGAGTGCTTTCTCTAACTCTGGGCCCCTTTCCTGTGTAGTTTCTCTAAACTCAGGGTAACCATGTGTATAACTCTCTCAACTACTCATTTGACTCTAATCTGACTTTCTTGTTCTCTGCTTTCATATTTTTCCTCTGCTTATTCTTCCTTAAACTACCATTTTCCCTCTCAACTTTCTTCCCTGGGGAAACTCAGGGAGAATGCTATGTGCATCTCTTCTAAATTTCCCTCTGGTAGCACCTTGCCTCCATCTACTCCAGCCACCTCTCTTAGATCCATCTCCTGGTCTGGTCTATGCTGTGTTTTCCACCTGAGTGCCTGCTTCCTACTTAACACATTCCTATGACTCTGTTCTAGCCTGATTCCTAGATCCCAACTTCCTTTAAATAAACCCCACAAATTGTGATTCTCCCTAAATAAAATTAATAATTCATAATTCAACCTTCTTGAGTCCATTCTTATCAATCATTTCGTAAAAGTAGGTCAGGACACACAATTAGGGTTCATAAATTTGGGGCACCCCCCCTGAACTCCAAAATGCTGCCTCAGTGGTATGTTAGACTGTGGGCAGCAGGGGGCACTGTAGCTCTTGCTTGTGGGGTGGCAGGCATCTCCTGTGTTTTTCTCTTTTGGACTTCTGTTCCTAACTAAAACTATCTAAAAGAAGCTAGCTTTCTCCCATTTTTCCTTCAGTTTTGTCTAAACACCAGTGTGCAAATCTCTCTCCTCATGCCCAGCCTGATTGGGAAAGTGGGGGTGCATTTCCTTCTGCCTGGGTATATTTCTGCTTGCCTCTACATGTGTCTTGCTTTGGGGAACTTTCTTACTTTGTTCCATGGATGCCTTCTCTTTGATCTCTGAGGTCTTCCCTGTTTCTTAACTCTCTCTGGTCTTTGGTGTGAAGACAATCTTTTTGGTTCTAATAAGCTTAGCCTGCTACATTCTGGCATACATGCCTCCTCCTGAGCTCTTTCACACCAGATTTCTTTCCGATGGAGATTCTCTCTGTCTCCCTTATCCATTTCCAGCCTGGAATGGAGAATTCTCCTCTGCACTTTAGTCATTTAACTAGCCTCCTCCCTGGATCTTAATTTCCTAACAATTCATAATTTACCCTTCCTAGAGTCCATTTTATCAATTCTTTGCAAAAATCAGATAAGAACACAAAAGTTGAGGTTCAAAGCCCTCCCTGAACCCCAAACTCCTACATGACTATTATTGATGAAGAACAGGGTAAGAAGTTGGATAGGCAGTGAAGGGGAACAGGGTCAAAAATTACTTTTTTCCTCTGTCTATAAAGGAGAAATATTCTTTTTCTTATAATTTTTATTCATTTTTAAGCAGAGATACAGACAGAGACAGAGAGTATGCCAGGGCCACCACCTTGTGGGTCTGGCATATGTGGGTCCTGGGGAACTGAACCCAGGGCCTTAGGCACTAGAGGCAAGTGCCTTAACCGCTGAGCCATCTCTCAGGCCCAGGAGAAATATTCTTGAACCTATAAGGAGATATCTAGTTTTTGTTTTTTCTTATCTTCTTTTCCCTAAATGACTCCTTTGCAGCCTCCACTTTTCCTGGAGGTTATGAATGCCAGGACAAGAGTGTTTTCCCTTATCTCTTTTTCCCTAAAGGAGTTTCCCGTCAGTGCAAATCAGATATGAAGATGTGGCTAAGACTGCAATGCATCTAGCCTTGTTTTTGTAACAACTCCTCCCCACCTTACATCAAGGACAGCATATGGATTATCTGCTCAGGACCCTCCCTCCCAACATGGAGCCTTTTATGTTGCGTTCTTCATCTTGCTAAATGTTTTCCCATTTCTGGAAGACCCATCTTTCTATATCTGGCTTCCCTAACTTCTTGCCTTCTTCTTTCCTTCTCTTAAGCTGTATAATAAAATCTCATTCTCTATGGTCTATGGATTTCAACCTTCAAATTCACAATACAAGAACCTCAAGATCACTGATTCAGTGAAAGTTTTGTGTGACCATGAATATCCAGCACTTGAGTTACAACCCAACCCAAAGCCAGGAAAGCTTCAATCAATCAAACACACTTCAAATTCCCATATCATTATCACTACTTTTAACCAGATATGTGATGATTTTAGATGCTTTCATACTTTTTAAAATATTGGTAATAATTGTGTAACAAATGAATAAGTCAATTTTAATCTATGGTATATTTAGACTAAAATTTATTTTTCACAAATTGATGGTGGTGCTGTAGACGTTCTGTTTTGCAAGTGTTTATTTGTTTTTATTTATTAAGTAGAAACTTTGCATGAACAAATCATGTGTTGGTACCTGTTGTAGTCAAAATTCAAGTTGCTAGGCAGAAAGAACCCAAGAAAAAGCAGCTTGTGGAGGAATGGGTTTATTTGGCTTATGGACTCGAGGGGAGACTCCATCCTGGCAGGGAAAACGATGGCATGAGCAGAGGGCTGGACATCACCTCTGCCACAGCACTACAAACAGTGGCAGGAAGGTGTGCCAAACACTGCCAAGGAGAATTTGGTTTATAACCCCCCATAAGCCCGCCCCCAACAACACAGCTCCAGCGAGGTTGTAAAACCCAAACTGCCATTAGCTGAGGATCAATCACCAGAAGATATTCATTTGTTTGTTGGGGACACCTGGATCAAACTGTGCCAGTTCCACTGTTTTTCTCCTCCCTGGTCCCATTCCACTGAGGTCCCTCCTGATGAGCTGCTACAGGAAATTGGCCAACAATGGTTCTTTTACATGTCTTTATATACACAGTGAATGGGAATATCAATTATCTCCCAGAGTTACCTGTGACCAAAGAAAAGGTTAAGGAAATGATGATATCAAAATCTTCTGGTACAAAGAGTCACATCTGAATTTTTTGGCTTAAAATAAAATACAACTCTTTTTGTGAAGCACATCTACCTTAACACTTGGCTAGATAATTCAGATACAAGTGTTTTGGAGCTGCTCTTGATACCTTCTATGCTGGCTTTGAGAGAAACGGATGTCCATGTGCTCTGAACTAGTCCCCTAATGGTCTGTAGTGGAGAATATTAGTCCTCAGAGCCACTTACTCCCTTAAGTATTATGAAAAAGCCTGAAAGTTTATCATGTTAAATATATATTCAAGGAAACACCAGATTTCTCCCATCTTGCAGTAATTTCCATTGTAGAAGAATGTATTTAATGTCCTTTGGGGGGAAAACACACAAATAGTTTTAAGTAATGTGCACAAAAGTGACCTGAACAGAAGTGAGATTATAATTTTTCATGCTGTGTTTGGACACTGAGTTTACAATTTTATCCTTCAATGCTTCTGTGTATTCTTTCACATTTATTGATTACTGGCAACAATTGCATTTAACAACAACGACAAGACGATATTCTGGAAGCTAAGGCCTTAGTGCTTCTGGCAAAAGGAACCTTTTCTTTTCCTAAAGAAGCTTAAACTTCTATATTTTAAAGAATCTATTTCTTTTTTTTGTAATGTCTATACAGATAATTCAGGTAGGATAGAGTCATGGGACACTTTGTATTTTGACAAGAAACTTGTTTACTACCTGACGTCTATAAGGTATAAAAAATACTTATGATTTTCATGACGGCAAGGGTCAGAAGCCATTATTGTGGTGCGATGGTGTTAAGAGTCACACGCTCTTTCCATGCCCTCTTTTGCCAATGATGCTTTACGTCTTCAAAGTGACACTTTTCATTCATCCATCCAGGCATGAATGGTGGCATGCTTCTAGTGTGCTATTTGACAAGCCCTTTCCAGTTACTTACCCCATGCTGGAGCTGGTTCCATACCCAAAGGGTACACAGATGACAAGCTAGACCTTGATCTAAAGAGACAAGAGAGAAAGCATGCTTTCAATACAAAATGACAGATGGGATTGTTGAAGTGAAGGAATGTCCCAGCTTGAGTCCGGGGTAAACTCAGCTCATGTTGCTGTAATAGTTTTACTGTAAGGCTGCTTCTGCTGGGCATTTGTTTTCCATAAGATAGGACAAAGAAAACTAGGAAGAAAAGACCTGTGTCCAAAGGAAAAGGGGTCGCATGCATGTCTGCCTCCATCCCAGTTCCCTTCAAGTGTTCCTAAATGCCAATGTGAGGGATGACACTCAAAAATAAGTTAAATCTATAATGTTATGACATCTTTCATAAAATAAATACATTTTTGTATGTTACTTACAAATCTGTGAGGTTGAGACAATTAGGAGAGTTCATGACAGGACAGAAGCAAAGTTCAAACCCAAATTTTGCTGTGACCATTTCCTTTCCAGGTAACTATCTCCTTGACTTTTTATCAAATCTTGACATTCCCTCTTTTGTGCCCTATAGGTAGAGGGAAGGTAAAAAATGAGAAGTCTGTCTCTTTATGGCTATATTAATAGAAGAATAAATTAAATGTTTAAATGAATAAGAAAATACCTAAAGCAGATTTTTGGCTTACCTTGGACCTTTTTAAGAATAGTATTCCTTTGGAAGCTGGGGAGATAGTTCAGCCCATAAAGTGTTTGCCATATAAGTGTGAAGACCTGAGTTCAGACATCCAGTGCCCATGTGAAATGCTGGGTCACATAGCATGGCACTGTAATTCCAGTGCTGTGTATATGGAGATGAGCTCTCTGGGATTCACTGGCTAGCTCATCTACCAGAATTGGTACCAGACAGGAATATGGAGAATAACTAAGAACCAGCCCCAACATTGTCTTCTGACTTGCACACGCATGTGCACACACAAGCATCTGCCCCTGCACATACTTATGTACCCATATAAACATGCATATTGACATCCATGGACGCCATGCATACACATGCAAAAAGAATACTCCTTTTAAATTTATCATATTATTTTGCAGAATTTTGGTTAATTTTGTAACAGGGATGAGAATTAGACATATATCACTTCAGTATACTTAAGTCAAAGCAAACCTGGTGTCTTTTGTTTCAACAGCTGTTCAAGAGTACAGTTTTAAGTAAGGAGAATTTATGAGCCTAAATTGCAGAAAAAAATACCATTTCAGATGTCCCTTTCATTTCTAACTTAAACACATTTCCAAGCATCTTCAAATATTGATGACATGAGGTTACTATTTTTATTCTCCCAGGACAAAGAAAAAAAAAAAGATGTTTATCTTGAACAGATTTTTTGCTTTACTGAAGATTTTCTTTAGAAAAAAATCCTATCATTTCATTGGTTAACTAGATGAACAAATGGCACTTTCCATCTGTATAATTTGGGCAATGTATCTGTCATTTACAAGGATTTGTGCCAGATGGACACTGGCGACATTGCTAGGAGATCATTTCTGAAATAAAGCGACATTGTAAGTGCACACCTGGTCATACGTGAGGGACCTGTGATGAGTAAGAAAGGGCATCTCCTGAGTTGGAGTTCACACATGTGGCTTTGCAATGAAGGGGTAAGATCATGGCTGTCTTCCCTGCACAAAGTCAGCAAAACAAGGGCCCCAAGTCTCTCTTCACATCCTCTTCAATAGTTACTGAATCGCATTACTCACCATTGCTTCCTACAAAGAACTCATTAAAAGAACCCTCACAGTGGGGCTTGATATGCTTATAAGGCAAAGAAGCAGACCCAAGAATTAAGAAATACAGCAAATTAACCTCGTGCTCAGTATTTATTTAATTAAATCATGTGGTTACAACTTTGAAAAATTATAGCATCTATAAAAGTTGTTACAGGGATCGTTCATGCTGTTGACGTCTTATTTAATTCATTCAATAGTTTCAAATGCTTCAAGGATTTTGTGTAGTCATAAGAAATTTGATGCTTGAAAAGTGTCAAACTATTAAATATTTTAAGAGGGATCACATATGCTGGGAATATAAATAAAAATTGACAAGAGGAACAATGGAGACTTGTTAGGAAAGAGAAAAGTGGGATGTCATCGTAGTAATCAACCCACAGTTTGGGTGTGGCTGCATCAGTGGAAGAAGGCTGGCTGGAGAGGCCAGACACCACCTCTGACCATTGCAGTTAAAGAGGACAGGATGGGAACTAAGTGCATGAAATGCATACACTGAGATTTCTATATGCAAGCTATGACACACTCACAAACACACACACACACACACACATTAATTCCCACTTCAAATAAGAATTCTAAGATTGGTTTACCTATGCTCCAGGTTCAAACCTTGTAGAAAATCTATATTCTATCTTTAGTCTTTATTTTTCATAGTCTCACCTTTATCATTTTTGTCTCTGACAGAAAACTGTTCTACATGATTCCATAAAATTTTGTCTTATTAAGTTGTCCAAATGCTTTTAGACAACTTCATAGTCTTCAATGTGTTTAGAATTGTTTATGTTATTGTTAGCAACAGGTTTGTCGGGGATCCTCTGTCAGTATTTGTATCAGTTAGTTGATACAAGGTTTCAGGTAGACCTTGAACTTGCTATGCATCTCTAATTGGTCTTGAACTCCTAATCCTTTCACTTCCCAGGGGCTGAGATTACAGGCCTGTACTATTGTGCCTGGCTAGATTTGTAAGTATTTTTAGCATGTCTGTCATATGGAAAGGGGCTGACACTTTGCATGGCATCTATTCTGAATATGTGCCAGCTATATATAATATTGTGCGTATCTGTAGTTATATGTGGGGTCATCAGTAGGATCATGAGCACAGTTTTCTTGACAAGTATGTGGTTGTAGTTATGAAGGTTAGGGCAGATGTCATGTAAGAGTTTGATTATTCCAACAGCTCCAGGGACATCGGTAGTAGTGGAGGCTGTGACAGGAATGGAGACACCTTTGTTCATAGTCATGGTTATGGGGCTTAAAATTGACCACACACTGGTGCTTGACTTCATGAAATTGCCAAAAGCCATTTCACCTCACCAGCAGGGGCCACTGTTGGGGCCTCAAACCTGCTGCACCCATGTAAACTTTTGAAGCCACCAGGGTCTGAGGTGGGTGGCACAAACACTTTAGAAGCAGAAGTCAAAAATGGAACTCCATGTGGCAGTGTTAGGGATTTGAGAGATAGTATGGGCCTTGATGTTAGCAGGTTTACTCAGTGGCCTGGAAGAATAGAAGAGAGAGAGAAGAGGAAAAGAGAAAAGGAGGGAAGGGAAGAAAAGAAGGGGGAAGAGAAGGGGACAGAGAGGATCTTCAATGGCTAAGATTGCACACAGTCTTCAATGAAAGTGCTGATACCGCCGTCTTGCCAGTGGCTCCTGAGCCATCAACATAGCCCATCAGCTATAAGACTATTTTTTTAGGCCTCAGTGATGGAGGATGCCAGGGATGACAGCGAGACCTGCCATATGGCTGATACTGACAGTCCTTACCCTTGCCTTTGCTATTAGCCTTGCCCGTATGCTATTATCTCCGGTGCTCTGTGTGATGTGAAATCAAACAGTGTTAAGGGACATTGGATAGTACCCCTAAGTGCTGGCATAGGAAGATGCTGGTTTAGCCTCATTTTCTTCCATGTTAAGAGAATTTGTAGGCTGGCCATACACATCAGCTCCAGGTAGAGCAGGCCTGGGAATAGAAAGGCAATTGACACTTGAGACTGTTCCCTTTGTCTCTTCTGGTGGTTATTCTTATTGATTCACTTGTATATCCACAGCATTGTTGCATGGTCTCCCAGGACTTCTGAGTCCTTCACAGCCAATTTCCCTTGTGATTTGCAGGCTCTGTGAGTTGTGTCAACTTTCAGGTAGACCTATTCCTTTGGGGCAAGAAAGGGTGGAGTCTTCTTTCCTGCTACTTTAGGAATATCATAACTTATTGTTTTACAATTATGTTTACTTAAAAATATAACAGGATCCACAATAGTAAGTTTTGGTGGATAATTTGTTGGTTTCTTTTTCTTTGTTTGTTTGTGCTGAGTATTGATTCCATAGCTCAAATATACCACTGAGCCATATTACTAACTTTCTTTTTATTTATTTATTGTTTAGAGGTAGAGTCACAATAAGTTGTCCACACTGGCCTTGAATTTGGCTGTCCTCAGAGTAACTGCGATTATAGGTCTGAATCACGAGGCCTACTGCTGAACACTTTTTCTTCATGAACCCAGTAACCTTAAGTAACGGTTATGAATCTGAGACTACAGTCTCTGTAGAAATATGCTTTCAAAGGGTAGCATTTTAATTAACTTCATACTTCAATGAAAACTGATTCATCATGTATTTAGTCTTAAAGACACTCCATGAAATGTGATCATGGATCTAACTAAAATCTACAAGAAAGAAAAAGAAATAGCAATTTAAAAAATGTCCAACCATCAGGATCATCCACAGAAAGAAGACACACATTTCAGGTAGTTAAATGTGGGCCCATCTGTTTCAGCAACAATACTCAGCTTTCCCTCAGCTAAAACATTTGTCTGGATGTTTCTATGAAGGCTGTGATTTTATATGTGCTCAGCACACAAACCAGGAGACTTTGGAATTAAGTGGATTTTCCAGCAATTGCATAATGGTGGCAATCTCCATCCAACCTTTTGAAGGTCTGAAATGTAAGATGGAGGGGCTAAGGTGCTGGCTTAGTAGTTCAGGCCCTTGCCTACAAAGCTTAACAATCTGAGTTTGATTCCCTAGTGCCCATGTAAAGCCACATGCAAAAAAAGTGTTGCTTGCATCTGGAGTTAATTTGCAGTGGCTGGAGGCCCTGGTGTGCCCATTCTCTCTGTCTCACTCTTCTCTCCATGCTTGCAAATAAATAAATAAAATATTTTTTAAAAGGAAGATAGAGCTATCCTGAAGCAGACTTCTTCAGCTTTGAGGCTACAACTTTACATCACAGGGTTGCTGACCTTGCCAGTTGGTGAGCCCAGAAAATACTGCCTCATCATATAAGATGATTCCTGCAAATTTTCTCTCAAGCATGAGATAAATATGCATCATAAATATAAATAAATATAGATAGATAGATGATAGATAGATAATAGGTAGATCCAGAAAACACACTCTTTTTATTGTTTCCTTAGATAACACTGAATCTTAACAAATAAAATCTAGTAAAAATGACCTACGTTGGAAAAAAAAATTAGAGATGGAAAAGACAAACTATGATTTTGAGATGCAGCATGCAGTTTATCAGTTTTATTTTGATTAGCAATAGTAATGATTTCTGTGTGTATGTGGACTCATGCAAGTATACACAGATGCATATATATATATATATATATATATATATATATATATATATATATATATATATATGTTCTGGCTTTAGGATTTATTTTAAAGTAACAATTCTTTGTTATAAAACAAAACCTCTAGCCCCTTCAAGATACACTGTCTGTGGCCATCAGCAATCAATCTAGTTTCAGATAATCTTCTTAAGGATTAGAAGGATTAGCCAATCCTTCTTATTAATCAACCCTTCAGGTTTAAATTCATTTAAAATCATCTCCATCAGCAGAGAGGTGGGCTGTTTTTATCTCTTTAAAATAAGATAGAAATACGTTTTCAAAAGTGAAGCTGGATTTTGATTTGTGTTCGTGGTTGTTGCTACTTATGATTGCATTTTAAAAATTGAAATTGCTGTTTGGCACAAATGTTAATATAAATTTTATCTGATTTTTAAAGGTTGGCCATATTTTAGCATTCTATTACTCTTTTGGTTTGTGACTTATATTGCTTCAATAAATTATCTCTAAGGAATTGTCAGTGCATTTCATACTTACACTATTTCTCTACTGTAAAAATAAAAGTTTATCATTTCCTCCAAAGAACATACAAAGAAGTGGCTTTGTTTCTAGGGAATGTGGATATGTACCATTCATGGTCTGTTTTTGAATACTTGATTCTTACTTGATGTTGGCAAAGGGATGCAGAATATATTTCCAAGGTCCCCTGAGAGCTGCAGATAAGCAATCACATGTTAACACAATCAGCTCATGGTTCTTAAAACTCTTTAAACCAAAAAAATGCTGTTGACTATTCAGTTACCATAACATACAATGCCTGAAAGGTAACATAAGCACTTATATTTCTTGATGGTTTTCATTCCTCAAAAAGTAGAGTGATGTGTAACTTAACACAGGTAAACATATCAGTAGTTCCAACAGTAGTTCCAAGTGCAGCATTGCATTACAGCCCAACTTTTATCATCTCTTTTGAAGAAGATATTCAGCTTTATGGAGGTCAAAGATTTATTCTCTGCTACACAGCAGTTACGTGAAGGTTGAATGTGAATGCAGATACTCCAACCTTTAGTGAAGGTTTCTTTATCTTGTCCCTAGCCAGTCCCAGTTCTCAGTACCAAATTCAGTAAGTATGTTTCAGATATAATTGAACTCTTTGACCAAGCTTTTCAGCTTCATGCTGCACTTCTCAAAACTCTTCTTTTAACTTCAGTGACACTGCTTATCTTATTCACTCCTTTCATCTTTCTGTGTCTCCCTCATGGACACGACTTCCTCTGTCTATCCCTTAAATATTTATATTTGGTGTTCTCCGAAAATTTCCTTTTTTTTTAAAATAACATCACCCAAATGGGTGATCTCATCCACTTTATGTTATAATTTTATTTTTAATGCTAATATCTCTAATTTATAGGCAGGGAGGAAGACATTTTTTAATTCAAATCTCTGTACCCCTTGCCACAAAAGCATCATCTTTGGAACATCTCCAAGGTAACCAAAGCCAATTATATAAAATATGCATTCCTTTGTCATTCCAGCCTGAAGCTGCATAGTCCTCTCTGTTCCAGGTAACCGCTAGTGTCATGTACCTGGTCACTTAATCCAGAAACGTGGGCATCATCCTCAAATCATTCTTCTTCATAAAAATATAACTCCAAAATGTGGATTATAACTACTGGATTACATGTGTTTGCACCCATTTTTTTTTTTTTTTTTTGGTCAATCCAGGTTAGTTTTCAATTTTCCTGTTTTTTTTTTCTTTTTCCTTTGCTTCCTACCTTTGAAAGGGAATTAGTCTCACACTTTTCTGGCTATCACAGCAGCTGCTGCAAGAGCTGGGGTTACTCAGGTACATGCATGCAAGCCCGGCCCTTTCTAGATACTGCACTCAAGTATGTTGACTTCTGGATTTAAAAGCCTGGCTACTCAGAAGAGCTTTGGGGGCTTTTTCTTCTTTTCTAGTTACTGGGATATTCATCTTTCAGCTTCTGAGGTTTTTGCCATTGGTAAGGTTTTAACCTCACCCAGCAATTTACCTAAGCTGGATTCCATGCAGATGTTCCCACACCTCACCCTTTGATGCTCAGACTAATCTCGCTTGCCATACCCCCCTCTTTGGTCTGCCAGAGACTTCCCTACCCCTCCTGACATCTGAATAAATATCATAATTTAATAGAATATGATAATTTAATAACCATCCTTCTAAGTCTGGTTTATCCAATTCTTTGGTTAAAAGTAGACACAAGCTTGGGTTTTGAGGTTTGTGTTTGAACACCCAAAATAATACCTGTTTCACTTTCAATTGAATTCAGGTAGAGTGTATCACTAGGCATTCTCCTTGCCACATTTATCCTCTATTTCGAATAAATTACATTGGTAGTAGTGTGCTATATCTATAATGCAATTTAATAAAATTATTAGAGCATAATGTGGCTTTATTTATCCAATCACCTCCTAATGGATAGTTGGGTTATTTCTAGTTTGGGGAGATAAATAAACACACTACTAAACACATATGTAATTCTTTGAGTACATATTTGTTTTGACTTTATAGTAATCTGTCTGACAATAAAATTATATGTTTATTATTTTGTGATGAACTGAAAATTGCATGAATTTGTTTTAATAATTTATTAGCGAGAATCAATAGAAAGCCCAAGAAATTCTCCAAACTCTTTTATGTCTTAAAATGTGCATGAAAAGCTGGAAAGATTTCCTAGTGGTTAAGGCACTTGCCTGCAATGCCTAACGACTGGGTTTCATTCACCAGTACACACAAAAAGCCAGATGCAAAAAGTGGGTACATGGATCTGGAGTTGGTTGGCAGTGGCTAGAGGTCCTGGTGCACCTATTCTCTCTCTCTCTCTCTCTCTCTCTCTCTCTCTCTCTCTCTCTCTCTCTCTCTATTCCACCCTTCCTCACTCCCTCTCTCTCGTTAACTCTCCTTGAAAATAAATAAAATATTTTTTAAATGTTCACGTCAATGAGCTTCCCATGAAAATACTACCAAATTTCAATTTTAGGCTTTCTTATTAGGAAATGATACTTTTTAACTGTTCTTTCCTATGAATCTATGGCCTTTAATAAATCCTAAATATTAGTGCAGTGTTGGAACTATGATAGTAAATACACTTCTTCACTGCCAAAATCTGGCACTCCATGACCTTGGCCAATCCTCTTTCTCAAGCACTCTCAGATGTCTGGCAGAAATGGCACAGTGGTTAAGGTGCTTTCCTGCAGAGCCTAGTGCACAAAGTGGCAGATGCATTTGGAGTTCATATGCAATGGCTGGAGTTTATAAATAAAAAAATAAGTAAAATTATTTAAAAACAACTTTAGTCTGTCATAGCTCAAATGTTCCCACTCTGCACTGGGATACCTTGCTCTTAGCTATAAACGCACTGAGAGATCATATATGAGAAGAATGCACATGGATACCTAGGATATTTCTGTAATGATATTTTTTTTAATTTTTAGACAGTTAAGGTTGTTATTAAAAGTCTATGGGAAGAGTGGTTTTAAAGGAATGAAGTTCAAGATCACAGCATCAGCAGATCAACTTTTGAATGAGGTACATTTTTTTAGATTATGGATTAAAACTCCTTGAAAATGCCTTCCACCCCATGGCAGAAAAAAAGTCTTGAAAATCAAACACTTGTGCTTATATATACCTAATTAGATTATCAAAGACAGAAAAAAAAACTAGATTTTTGTCACAATGGAAAAGACCCCCTCAAGATGGTTTAATAGTATTTTGCTATGATAACAACAATAGTGATTCCACACACACCAAAAAAAAAAAAAAATGACAGAGAGCATGGGCATGATAGAGCCTGCAGCCACTGCAGACAAACTCTAGATGAATGTGCCACTTTGTGCATATGGTTTTACTGATAATAAAACCCAGGTCCTTAGGCTTTGTGAGCAAGTGCCTTAACTGCTAAGCCATCTCTCCAGCCCTCTTTGTAATATATTAATTGTTATAAATATCAATTTACTACTTTAATATTTGGGAAAGTTGGGACTGGAGAGATGGGTCAGTGGTGCTTTCCTGCAAAGCCTAACTACCAGGGTTGGAATCCCTTGTACTCATGCAAAGGTAGATGCACAAAGTGGGGCATGCACCTGGAGTTTGTCAAACTAAGTGCCTCTCTCTCTCTCTTCCTCTCTATCTGCTTATAAATAAATAAATAAATAAAAATAAAAATTTGGAAAACATTTTAAAATGATGCTATTCAGTTATAAAGCATTTGTATGAGTGTATAAAATAATACACAAAACTTTTCATCTTTGTTTACACTAAATGTGTGGCACTGTCTGTCATGATGATGATTTCTTTGTTGAGAGTAATATTTTTCATTGGGTTTTTAAATCAGTGGCAAATGAATAGTCTAAAATCAGGCACTGGATGTACTGATCTCTGAGTGTTTGTGCACACCCTAGCTGCTATAATGCATAGGAAAAGCACTAACTCCCAGAAGCGATTTTCTGATAGGCTTTAGGAAATCTGGCTTTAAAACCATGTTTCCACAAGTCCAAAGATATTTTGAGGATAAATAACCCTATCTGTTTATACTAGTTTGTTTCCTACCAATACTATCATTGGCCCCAGTAGACAATATATGAAAGATGAACCTATCAAGAAGTTACTAAATTGCTCTTGTTTTAAACAAGATTGGAACAATAATGTGATTCTGTTGAGGCACGATGGTTTGTTTTTAAGAATGCACAATGTGCTTTGAAGGGCTTGAGAGATGGCTCAGCAGTTAAGGCTCTTACCACATTGTCCATTCATAAAAGACCCAACCATATAACCTGAGACAATGCCAAGAGAATAGCTGTCAACCATAAGGTGGGCTTATCAAAGTGTTAGGTCCTTTTACATGTTTTATGTGTTCAGGATTGTTGCAGTGTGGATAGGAAACACACCCCACTTTGACATCCCTTCAAAGTCAAACAGGAGGTGCTTGATGTCACTGTTTGTTTTAGTTCTGCTCTGCATCATTTCACAATAAACCTCGTGAAAGATAAGCCAGGAGAAAGAATCCATGCTCAATGCTGTGTCCTTTCGATGAAAAAGAATCCATGCTCAGTGCTGAGCCTTTTTCAAGGAAGCACTGATTTCAGGCCTGAGATTGTAGCAGGGGAGCTGGGGATTAGAACATAGATAATATGCAGCAAAATTCCAATGCACCTCGGAACTTAAGGAGTATCCAAATTCTTGTCTATAAAGTTAAAAAATTAAAATTATAGACCACCAGAGGATAAGGCATAGTGGGAGACTTTATTTAAAAGAGAATGGGAAGTTACAGAGATCTCCAGCAACCAGAATGGAGAGAACATGTGGGGAGGTTTTAACAAAATCTATGCTGTTTAACTAACAAGCAAAATAAATAAATAAATAAATAAATAAATAAATAAATAAATAAATAAATAAATAAATAAAAGATAACATAAGGTTCTCATTGTGAGAAAAAAAATTGTTTATGTGGGAAAAGTCTCTAGCCTTCCCTCACCCCAGCCATTAGGCTGGGTTGGGAGGAAGGCCTTACCTTTCTAAGGCCTATAAGTCCTTCCCCTAAAACCATGTGCAGGAATAAGAGGCTGGACTTTGTTTCAGTGACTTTTTCAGACCTCCACCAGGTAAGCCAGAGAGACAGCTGGTTGGTCCATACCTGACCGATCAGTGATAGCACCTAGGTTGGAACTCTAGCTAGAAACACCTCCCACTCAAGGGGGGGGGGTGTCTATGGAACTTGCCTGAAGGAGTTAACTGTCATAAGTTCATACTACATCCTTAGGAGTCTTCAAACTAATTCATGTGTATGAACTCTGTGATTCCCTATGATAAATAAGCACCTTAAGTGACTACAATTATTAGCACATAGAGATAGAAACAGAGATGAAGAGAGACCACATAACTCAATGCATTTTGTAATGTACTAAGCATGTGAACCTAGGCACTGCAGCACAAGATCCCAGCACTGGGTATGCAGCTAACTCTCTACAACAGAATGTGAGTTTCATTGGAAGAAAGGAGGTGTCTCAAGGGAAGTCATATCATGCTCTATTCTCAGAACCTTGAACTTGTGTGCAGTTGTTCCTAAATCATGTTCTCTTTTGCACCTACTTGGTGCAGTGGGAGTTGGTGGCATTCAAGAAATGATCATGTGCACTGGGGTTTGTTACTGAAAGCATCATGTGGTTCTTAAAAGAAGCCACAATTTATTAATATCTTGCATTTTTCATATCAGTTATGATTTCAATGGTTAAAAGGTGGAAGAAAGGGAGGAAGGTGTAGGGCAGGGAGAAGAAAGGAAAGGAAAAAATAAGGAGAGAACATCGACTTCCGGTTCATGATGGCGAACTAGAAGCCACCCGATGTCCCTAGGGGAACAGAGGTTAGGGTTTTTAGCTGTGATCCAAGCCGTGGATGCAAGCAATAGCCAGGACCTCAACTTCCCACACTTTCCAGCAACAGATTATTCTGACTGGAACCTGCATCTAAGGACAAACCAGAGGCAGTGAGTACAACAGCCCGGCTGGCAGGAACTGCTCCGTCTGTCTGAATCACTGACTCAAGGAACTGAGCGGAAGAGGGGGTGGAAAGATTGTGAGAGCCATGGTGGGGGAGATTATCCAGAGGTATGGCCAGGAGAACCTGGCTGAATACTAGGCTATCCATGGTCCCCTGGCACAAGGACTGATCCAGACAACCCATGGAGGAGGTTATCCAGTGGAGGGAGGAGGGGAGGGCAGTGGGGAATTGGGGATAACAACTCATTGTTTGCCCACTAAATAATGTAACTCATTATGGACAATGGAAAATTTTAAAAAAAGGAGAGAACATCATGACTTTTTAAGGCAGGTTCCCAGAAATAACACTAACTCAGAGGAAAAATGATTCCTTTGGTTCATTTGACATGCACATCAGTTTGTATCCCAATACAATCTTTGGTCTGAATTCTTTAATTTCACTTTCATTTTTTATTATATTACTATTATATTATATTATTATATTTTTTTTTTGTTCCCTGAGTCATGTTGGGTGAATATTAAGGCTGCTTTAAGGTTGTGAGCTTAGGGGTCTTTGTGTCAAAATCGTTAGTTTCTGTCTCACTGGCTTATCATGTGTTGATTAAATGGCTGTGGCTGTGGGCCCCTTGTTCGTCTCGTCATTCTCTGCGGAGTTCCATTTGGACCCTCCACGATATGACTGTGGTGGCTCCTCTCTTGCCAGAATCTCAGCTATCGGCCTACTATGGTTAGATGGGCCCCAGCTCTCTCGCTGCATCCTGAAAAATACAAACACAATCTACATCGGAGAGTGAGATCAGTGTAGGTTAACAAATATACACAATTCTGGATTACCTAGATTCTATTTTTAGTAGCCTCCCTGTCAATTGGTCCCATAGTGCATCTTGTCTTGGGAGCCCAAGAGTACGGGATCCGGTGCCTATGGCCCTGAATCCCTAGTTCCATAATTTCGCTTTCTGTTTCTCTCTGACTTTCAGTTCTCCTTTTCTTCACACAAGGGTCTGCTTTTAATCAACATTGTTGACATAGCACAACATCTAATTTTTAACAATTATAAATCCATACAATGTTGACATAACTAAGTTCTTGCTCACATAACATGCAAATTTCCATTCATTTTGTTATGAGAATGTATGATAATTTAATACCAATTTATATGTTCCTATAATTATACCCTGAGATACAAGCCCTCATCTCATTATTTCCTGTGGTTTATGTGAGAATTCAAGGCCATCCTTCCCTACAATTTTAGGTAGGGATTAATTTCAATGAAATAAATTTAACCAAAATTAATAGCTTTAAAATCACAGCTGTTTTCCTATATTTTATGGTTTGCAGTTTGTTAGGAATAATGTTATGGCATATTCAGTAACAGTGCTGAAAACAGTCTGTAAACCACATATATATATATATATGTATATATGAATATATAATTCAATATATAAATAGTGATTCAGCATTTATTGCACACTAACATTTTATCATATATTAAATTATTTATGAACATTGAGAAATTCAATATCTTATAGTATACAAAATAGTTATCTGCTTGTTGCTGGGACAAAGCACTACACTAGAACAGAGGTAGCATACTGGAGGAATGGGTTTATTTCAGACTTACAATTTTGAGTGAAAGTTTCATCATGGTGCAGAAATCAATGCAACTGACTGCCAGGAGAGAGGAGCAACAGTATGGTGACTCTGCATAATCAGTGTGTTTGAATAATTGACTTCCAGGTTCATTCCCAGCAACCTATCTCCTGGACTAAGGTCCTGACTCCCAAGGGCTCCACCATCTGGGAAATTATATAGGAGACTTAATCCCAACCACTTGAGGCTATGGGAGATATTTTACCTTCAAACCACCACATTATATATCCATATATGAAAATATGTGTGTTTGCATTTTTATATTGTATGTAACATGTAATAATTGTATATGATTTAGTCATACATTATATAAACTAGATAATATGTTAGTCTATAAATTTGTTTTGTAATGATTATGATGAAAGAATTGTTCAAATACATTTATATTTGCATGCAAGATTTAGTGTGTTACTAATGTAACAACTAAGAGA
Source organism: Zapus hudsonius (assembly GCA_004024765.1). Lineage (NCBI taxonomy): Eukaryota > Metazoa > Chordata > Mammalia > Rodentia > Dipodidae > Zapus > Zapus hudsonius. The sequence continues at coordinate 29,948 of PVHP010012559.1, forward strand.
AATCACTGTCCTACATGGATATTATTACCTAATAATAAAACTGATGAATACATTACTAACAGTGGATTTTATGACGAGTAGAGCAGAACACTAATGGGACTGGAGAGATGACTCAGCAGATAGCACACTTGCTCGCAAAGCCCAATGACCCTGTTTCGATTCCCCGGTGTCCACTTTGTGCATGTGGCATGTGCACCTGGAGATTGCAGCAGCTGGAGGCCCTGGCATGCCCAATCTCTCTCTCTCTTTTTCTCTCTCTTTTTCTCTGTTTACTATACTAGTAAATCATTTATTTAATTTATGAAAACACTATTTCCTTGTACAACTTATCCATATTTGAAGTATTTATAATTTGTTTGTCTGAATGTTTCTATTTGACTATATTATCTCACATTTTAATCCATATCTGCTCTATAATGAGTATCATCACCCAAGAATTGGTAGTATGTGATCTTCAATATGGGTCAGAATTCTTATAGGTCAGACTCATAATGAATTGTTAGTGAGTAAATACCACATAAGGGATAACAAAATATAAAATATTTATTCTTACCAATTACAAACTCTGGGTTAGAGAGAGGAAGGCACTTTGTGTTCATGTCATTTTATATAAAATATATAAAACCAAGTATGTATGTATGTCATTTTATATAAAATCAAGTATGCATATAGTTCTGTGAAGTACTTTAATCTTTATACTGGGTCTGCTGGGTAGAATCACGTCCTTCCTTCCTGACATTTAACACAGCCTAAATGGACAGAATATGAGGACATGTCATCTCTCATGGTAACAGGTCAAATTTACCCAACAGACCTTCATATGGGAAGATTATCCTGCGTGGAATCCCAAAGATGATCAAACAACATAGGTCCTAAAAAGTGGGGAACCAGTCACAGTCATGGTCAGCAGAAGATGTACATAAAAAAAATGATGAGAAAATGTTGTGAACTTGGCTTAGAAGATAGAGTCATATCCCGTTTTCACTCCTCATCCTAATAGCAACAGATTTGGAAAATGGGGCATGCTCAATGGGATGGAAGTGTTGTTCACATACATAAAGTCCCTGTTGTGAGTATGAGGCCTTTAAAAAAGGAAAATTTAACTTCCTCTTTTTCCCCCTCCTGTCAGATATGACTCAGGAAGTAGGTCCTTTCCAGGGATTGCCCCTCAGATTTGGACTTAGCCATATCTGGACACAGGAGCCACATTTCACTTCTGTTCATTTTGTATGTCTCATCTCAGGCATTCTGTGATAGCAGCCCAAAATGAATTAAGACAGAAGCAATGAACCAAGGAACATGGGTAGTCTCTAGAAAATAGAATAGTCAAGGAAACAGAGTTTTCAACAGTCTCTAAAACCAAAACAGACACAGGAAAAGTAATGGATCATGGTTTGCATTTTAATTTTATTATAATGAGACTTATACTAATTTCTGTCCTAAATAACTATTATCTTGCTTTGAGCCAAGAAGCTTGTGATAATATGTTTTAATAGCAATGGAAAGTTTATGTACTGGAAATGAAGTAGAGGGTGTCAGAGGACATTCTCTCTCTCTCTCTCTCTCTCTCTCTCTCTCTCTCTCTCTCTCTCTCTATCCGTCTATCTCTCCTCTCTATCTCACACACACACACACACACACACACACACACACACACACACACACACACACACACACACACACACACACACACACACACACACACTGTAGAACTTTGAGACTCTGGTTTGGCCCCATAATCACACTAAACTCTATTGAGAGACTGTATTTTCTTTAGCAACATCTCCCTTATGGGTGAAGGGCAAATTTTTTAGCAGTAGACATCACAATTTCTGTAGCTGACAGAAAGATTCCTTCATGGAGTAACAGTATAATTTCTTGACATCAGAGTTTATGGAAGGTGCATATAAGAAACACCATTCTGGAACCCATATTTTTTTTTCCTTTAGTTTCAGTAGATCCTAGGTACATACCTGTAAACCCAGAACTTGGAAAGCAGAAGTAGGAGAATCAATGCAAATTCAAGGCCCACCTAATCCACAAAGGGAGTTCTAAGCCAGCCAGGGATTCATTGTCTGGAAAGGGAAAACTTATAGGCCCTCTCTTGAGCTTGTCAGTGAAAACTATATTAGTAATTGTCCATTGATAGGATGAATTCAGTTAGTGAGACATCAGTGTAAAACTGCTTCATAATTTGATGTGTGTTACAATTCATTACTTCACTACCCAAAAATGAAGAAGTTTCACCCTTTTAAAGCATTAAAACCTAGTAACAATGGTTAACAAATTAATTCTAACAAATAAATTTAACTTCACAAGCTTGACCAAAAACATTGCATTGTATTGTATTATTTATTTTTGTAGTGTTCTAAATTTCATTCTTTTCTGTTTTTTCTCATGCATGGTAACTCAACCATTTTTTCATGTATCAATTTTCATATAATCTTGTAATCTACACTGTAATAAAATTTTATTATGTACTGTTAAATCACAGTATTTGTAATGTGTACAATAAAAAATACACTACCAACATGCATTAGCTTCTTCCTTGGAAAACCAGCGGGAGGGCCCAGAGGTGCTTGGGCCCAGGCCTGGGAGTTTTGCCAGAGATCTCTGGGGCGGAGGTTGTGGGACATGAAGATCAAGTCTCTGGAGGAGATCTACCTGTTCTTCCTGACCATCAAGGATTCTGATATTATTGACTTCCCCTTGGCATCATTCCATAAGGATGAGGTTTTGAGAATCATGCCTGTACAGAAGCGGTGAACCAGGTTCAAGGCGTTTGTCACCATTGGGGCTTACAACTGCCCTGTGGATCTGAGTGTTAAGTAGCCACAGCCGTCTGAGGGCCATCATCTTGGCCAAGCTGTCCTTTGTGCCTGTCAGGAGACGCTACTGAGGGAACAAGATCATCGGTATGCTCCCCACAGTCCCTTGCTGCTGTGGCTCCATGCAGGTGAACCTTATCCCTGCTCCCAGGGGGACTGGCATTGTCTCTGCCCCTGTGCCCAAGAACTGCTGCTGAAGGCTGGTATCAATTACTGCTACACTTCAGCCAGGGGCTGCACTGCCACCCTTGGCAACTGTGCTAAGACCACCTCTCATGTCATCTCCAAGACCTCCAGCTACCTGACCCCTGACCTCTGGAAAGAGACTGTGTTCACCAAGTCTTCCTACCAGGAGCTCACAGACCATCTTGTGAAAACCCACACCAGAGTCTCAGTGCAGAGAACCCAAGCTTCAGCAGTGGCTACCACATAAGAGTTTACATACAGAAAAATACAAGTAAATTAAACCTGTAAAGAAAAAATACATTAATTAGATTGCCTTAGTCTGTGTGCATTCCTGTGCCCACTTACCTTACCATTCTCCTTCCTTATATGCAAATTAAAATGTGCATGCCAATGTACACTTACTGTGTTTTCTTGCCCATATACACGTGATAATTTGGCTATTCAATATTCCACATGCTGTGTAGTTTTAATTTGCAATAGCAACATTGCAAATTAATAATTTCCTGATATGTTATACTGGAAAGGATTTGGAAGATTCTTGTATGATCCAAGGAAGTGACATAATTGAAAACTGACAGAAGTATTTTACTTCTTATTTGCCAGTTCTAAGCTTAAGCATACATACCACTGTAACGTGTACATGTGTGTGTATTTCAAAAGTACACATTGTTTCTTTGCAGCAATGGCTTTCATAAATGGTGGGAGATAAAGATGACCAAAACATGTTATCTGTAGAAGCATTCCTGTTTCAACATGTATAGGTTGGTGTTATTCCTATATAAACATTCATACACAAGCCTGATATTTCTCAAAAAATGACCTTGGAAAGTTTATATGTGTGAATCCATGTCTCTGTAAATCAGAGTTCTAGGACTCTGAATTATAGAAGCCTGCTTTTATAGAATATTTAGTTAACACTACTAAACTCCAACTGTTGATAGCAGCTGATTTTCTGAAGCCGACTTTACCTTAAAAGCTTTGAAAGCTGACATCTTGAAGAAGTAATTCAATTTGTGCAAGTAAGCGTGTGGCATTTCCCCTCCTCAAAGATTATTGTCTAATGGATTTGCTTCTAAAACACATAGGTAACTACATGATTCACTCAAAGTGGGCTCCCATTTCCTGGAAAGGCTTTTTTTCCAGGAACACATCACTGAAGTAAGGGGAGGCCTTGTTCATTTGCTCAATGGAGTCAGAGAGGGGGACCAGCAGCATGGGTTCTCTTAGGATGAGTTTTGCTTCATATCATGGAGAGGAATTCACAATTGCATCAGTCACTTACCAAGGATCAATAAGCTCCATTTGAAAATCTCCTCCATCATCAGCACGTAGGGGAATTTCCTTGTGGTTGCTATCTTTCTTGACTGCTGTCAGAAAGGCCTCCTGCTTCAGGGAATAGTGTAAGCCCCTGTCAGAAGTGCATGAAATTCAGCATGAAATCATTCTCTGTGCAACATCATTTCCTTGAGAATTTATCTCCAAAGTCACTCAAGGTGTGCTGAGTGTCTGTTAGGATACTGCTGATATCATACCTGGCAAGGAGATACAGAAATGTGAATCTGAAGGAGAAAGACGTTGCTGTTCTTTTCATTCATTTAGGTCAATAAAATATTTCAGTAGAAACCTCTGGGCAGTTTTATCATAATTACATCACTAAGTGACTCAAGTGATTTTCTTATTGCTGCCTCGTGATAATTATTTATTAAATCATGCAACCAACATTTTCTGGCTCTTAGTCAGGATCAGATCTTAGACTTAGTATTATATATGACATAAAAAATACAAGACCATTTCTGTTTATATGTTGCTAATATTCAAATTGATGGAAATACACATAAAATGAAAATCAACCATATATTTCTATATTATATATGTAGTTACATCATGTATGGCTATATAATGTGAATATTTCCTCACTTTGTACAGAGATATTTCTCATCAATAAATATGAGTAATGGGGAAATGATTATCACAATAGACTTTGAAATTTTATGATCAAATCATGACAAGAAAACCTGCTGATTATCTACTTCTGTGCATTTATTCAGTTGACTTACCTGGATTTTCCCCTTGGAGGTTTCTTTTGGCTCTAAACTAAACTTCAACAACAAAGATCATCTCCTCATTGCCTGAACATTCATTCTTAGAACTCCCTACCTTGATCCATCTCCACTAAACCAAACAACACACTTCAGAAGATCAGCCAGAGCAGACTGAGTGATGTCAAGATGCCCAAAGACAACCAACAACTGGAGTCATGATCTGATGGCAAACATCTGTCAGGATGCGAGGTGCAGAATACCCAAACTTGTATTTGAAAATACATAGCCTGAATCCCGTGGGTCATATCAGCCAGTTACAAGTATCAGAGATGACTTTATTATATTTATTTAATATTTTCTTCATAGGCATAATAGCCAAACCCATTGCCATGACTGACATTTGTAGTGAAACTGTTCAAAGTAAAGCCAAAACATAAAGGATGTAATCTGAAGATCATGACTTTGAACCAACATTGGTTCACTTATCTACAAAGCATGTGTTGATGGAACTACTTCAGTTTTGGTCCTGGATAGCCTCAGTCTGCCAATGGGAGAGAGAGAGATAAGAAGAGGAATGAGGAAAAAAAATACAATAAGTAGAATCTAACAGCAAGAGATTTTGAAAATAAGAAAAAACTCTAAGATGTCAATCCTTACTCTCAGTAACTTCATGAACATATTTTATTTTGTCAGGCACTAGGCCAGGTAACTAGGGCTTAGCTCTGAAGAGTAGCATTAGATACATTTGTCTCTCTGCCTGTTGGTTCCATCTCCTCTGTTTATTTTTCCCATGTTATAACATGCCAAGCCAAAATTGCAAACTGGAACATTTATCCACATTGGGTTATATCTGTAAACTAATGGATATTATAATGAAATATTGGAAAAATAACCCATGAATACACAATAGGTATTATCATAGTAACACAATAACCTTCATTGCATTTTTCAATGATTGGTTTTCATGGACCTGTTTATGTTTTCATTCTGCCAGGTAGCATAGCTCTTGAGAAATAAGATAACCTAGTGGGAAGGAGCTACATGAGATTTCAATTGTGTAACCATTTAGACTTCTGCTGGGATAGAAAGATAATCACCTTAGGAAATCCAAATTCATTCAATGCTCTCCCTTATAGAACCAAATGCCCATTGTGTTCCATAGCTATTTACTCTCCTTGCAGCACACAGCACTACCAAGATCAAACACAAATCTATATGGGTTGTTTCCAGTTTTCTATTATCACCACACAAGCATCATCATTCAATGTCTCCGTTTCTATGTTGAAGTTGTTATGAGTAAAGACGGTGGGTTTGGAATATATTTAAAGGTAGAGGGTTTTCCTAGCATGTGCAAGGCCCTAGGTTCAATTCACAGCAATGCAAACAAGGTCAAGAAGTAGGAAGAATGGGAAAAAAAAAGTATTCCTGGCATTTATTATTAATGTTACTATTATTATCTCACTGTTATCATAAACTCACCTACTTATTCTTTTCTATAGTATATGAAAAAAGAAAAAAAATCACTATTCTTGATAATTTTTAGAATAATCACAAGTCCATTTCAGTGTAGCATCCTGGAAGTTCTAGTTTTTGAACCACAGTTTGCAGTGTTGATATTATTTTGAAGGCATGTATGATGCATGTAACACATATAATATTCATCTTAGTAGTTGTCTATGATCATTGGTTGATTACTGTGTTTGGATGCATCAATAAACCTTACTTTATATCATCTATGAACTAACTGTGGATCAATAAAATAGCAGTAAAAATAAAATTATACTATCCTGGAAAACACATATTTATTTGATATCCTTAACTCATAATAAGAATATTTAGGAGCACTGACTTCTAAAATCATGTACTGTACAGATTTCTCATTTTTGGGAAATACTGCATTATCCCATAGACTACACATTTTCTATATATATTTCCTGTGGAAAAAAATGTACTAGTGTTTTTTCCTGAGAAAAATTTTTCTTATTTGCTCTAAGCTTATTAGATTAAAAATGATCATGAAATCTATAATATTGATGTGTGCATGATGCTTATACACTTGAGTATGTATGTGAAAATTTATCTTTTAAAACCCTTCCAGGAGTTTTAATAGTTATCTATTACATAGGACATGTTTTTTTTCAAAAAGTGAATAAATATTGAATACGATGTATATTTTTGTTTGATAACCAAAAATGCTATCTTTGCCTCCTGTTTCCTTTCTGCTCACTGTTTTCCTCTATAAAAGTATAAAGCATCAGTGTTTCAGGGAAGACTATAGATCATTTAGTTCAACCATTTCACCCTATTTATAGTTGAAAAAAATTGAAAACTTGATGTCCATAAATCTGAACTGATTTGTGTTCATTCCTGGTGGAAAAGACCGTAACCAAAACTTGAAATGCAGTTTGCCTGATTTGCAAGGTTTATGCAGAGCTGCTTTGTTGGAAGGCTTGGAATTTTCCATGTCTCTTAGGATAACGTCTGCTTGATTTCTGGCATCTCTGGCTTTCAGAAGGATCATCATACTTGCTGCTTTCATCTGTCATGTGGCTTTCCCTATTGTATTTATGCTCCTAATGTCTCTCTGTTATTGGAAAAGGGTCCCTAATACTCTGCTATTAATGGAGTAAGCTATATTCCAATGACTTGAATCAACTTGATATCAACAAATATGACTCAATGTTTTGACACAGGATATGTTGGTTTTATTTCACTGTTAAATTAAATCTGAAATAAATATGAAAGGAAAGGCTTGTGTTATCTCAGAGTTTCACAGTTTCAGTTCATGGTCATTTGGTTCTGTGTTTTTTGGGGAAAGTACTCACCTATGGCAGCTCAGACTAAGAAAGATAGAGTAAAAAAAAAGACATATAGGGATAGGTACCAAGAGAGGAATTTTCAAAGACATCCCTGGAGTGATCTATTTTACTCAACTAAGCTTCAACTCATAATAGTTAAATCATATCTGAATTCATGAATGGATTAGACCATTGGTAAAGAGAGACCCCTCAGGATCCATTCACAGCTCAGTAACACCTTACCTTGGAAGCAAGTTTTTTGGATGAACCTTCATATGCAAACCAAAATATAACACATTTTTTTTGAAGAGCACATTTCAACAGCTGTGTCATATGATAATTATAGTTTCCTCATCATTGCCAAAGATTCTCTACCATTTATCAGAGAAGGTATCATTTACTCCCCCAAGTTACATCAAAAATAATATCACACTTCTTTTAAAATATTTTTATATATCTGCAAGCAGAGACATATACAGACATGAGAGACATACATAGTGGGGAGAGAGTGAAAAAGAGAGAGAAAGAGAGTGAGGGGGGAGAGGGGGAGATAAAGGGAAAGAAGAATGGGTGATCCAGGGCCTCCAAACACTAAAACCAAACTCTAGTGCCACTTTGTCACTTTGTGCATCTGGGTATTGGGGAATAGAACTCAGGTCATTAAGTTTGGCAGGCATGTGCCTTAACTGGGAAGGAAGTCATCTCTCCAGCCCCACACTTCTATGAATAATATATTAGTCAACTATCAAAACACAGCCAAATAATATTAATTTTCTCAAAGTTACACAATTAGCAAGTATATTAATTGGTTGCAAATGGGGTTGGACTTACCAACTGGGTACATGTGTCACATGTGGCTTGCCATTCACCTAGAAGAGATGTCCAGCCTGTTATCCCCAGCCCACTTGCAGGTGCCTGCAGCCAAGGCCAGCCCAACACAAAATAAAACACACTTGAAACATGATGAGACTATTCTGTGACTTTTTTTGTAACTCTGTTGTATGGTTTCAGAGAGTGAAGTTTATAGATGAATAACTGTATTGTGTTACAATGTTAAAAGTTTGGACACACCTGAGTCCCTGGATACACGTTTAGTAATCACAACTCTGAAAGAGATTCTACTCCCAGCAGAGTGCAGGCTGTTGCTATCTAATTATGAGGAAGTCTTCATGCATTGGGTGGTAGGACTTTCTCCACAAGTAAGATTGTCCAATACAAAACCTTAATAGTAGTGTCTGGATAGAGAAATTAAGATAGACGAGTACCACCCAGATTTCAGGCAAGGCAGGCTAACATCAACTACGTCACAAATACTAAAGTAAGTGATGGGTATGGGGAAAGTTAATAGGAAGGTTCTGTATCCATTTAGGGGTCAGTCTCAGGTCATTGTGTGTGAAAATATGAACAGTAGCCTATAAATGTAAGTCTGGGAACATTTATTTCATATGATAATGTCACTGAGTATTGTTTTTTCCATCCACATGTAAATATTTTCCAATATTTATAGAAATAGTAAAAATATATACATAAATATCTCTCAGGTAATTAAATACTCAAAGACATTAGGTGTCTCTTAATGCATTTTTATAGTAGAATATGGCATGGCTTGGATAATAATGCATGTACAATTTAGTGTCTAAATCTCAAAATTACTTTTCCTTATATGTGAAATCATTATTTGGAACAACTTTATGTAATCTGCCATAATTGCATAGTATATCATTTCTGTGTAATAGAATGCCTTGGTTAAGAGGCTATTTTATAGGTTGTTACTTCCTTTTATTTGTTTTTTATCTGTTTTTCCATCTTTCTTCCCTCCTTCAGTGATTATATATAATTTATTCTTGAAATATTTGCCTTTCTCTATCACCCTATCAGAAAGAGTGGCAGAATAAGAACTAATAATGTAATGTCTAAAAAAATTATTCTTGGTTAATTCTATTTTCCTAATTTTACATTTATGGTTTCTCTGTAGATTTTTCCCCCACTCTGGTTTCTCTTTACTCTCACAGACATGGAAGATGACAACTTCTTTTTCTCCTTACTCTTTCTTCTCTTTGGGAAATAGGAGACTTATTATTTAGAGATACCTAATCAAAACATATGGACTTAGCCAGAATCTCAAATCTGGATGTCAAACTGAAGTAAGGAGCAGATTAGAAGTTTTTTTTTTTTTTTCAAGTTTACAAAGTAGGGCTGGAGATGGCTCAGCTGGTAAAGGTGCTTTTTAGCAAAGCCAGACAGCTCAGGTTCAACTCCACAGTACCTACATAAAGACATATGCACAAAGTATCATATACCCCTGGATTTTGTTTACAGTGGCAGGAGGCCCTGGTATGCACATTTCCTCTCTCTGGTTCATATTCTCTCTCTCTTCTTGCAAATAAATAAATAATATGTTTAAAGTTACAGTATATACACAATATTTGTGTCTTTTTTCTTTTTTTAATTTTTTAATATATATTTATTGTCCATAATGAGTTACATTATTTAGTGGGCAAACCATGCGTTGTTATCCCGAATTCCCCAATCCCCCCCTCCCCGTCCCTGATCAGTTGTATATCCTCCTTCGTGGGCTGTCTGTATTAGTCCTTGTGGCAAGGGATCCTGTATATCTGAGTACTCATCCCGGTCTTCCTGGCCCAAGTGTGTTGTTACTGATGGGTGCCATGCCTCCGGACAGTCTCCCCCACCACGGCTCTCACAATCTTTCTGCCCCCTCTTCCGCTCAGTTCCCTGAGTCGTGGTGGGTGAGTAATAAGGCTGCTTTATTGTTGCGGGCTTAGAGGTCCTTGTGTCGAAAATCCTTGTTTTCTGTCTCAATGTCTTTTTTCTTTTGATTCATCATATTTTGGACACATGTCTTTACATAGCCAAGCAACTGTTTTATGCAATGGGATTCTTTTCCTTCTTATTCATTCTATTACATATGCAAGCAAATATACTGTACTACAATTTCTTAGTCATCCAACTTTATAGTTAGGGTGTGTGTGTGTGTGTGTAAAATGTACATATATAGGTATAATTGTTTGAATTAGGCATCTCCCATAAACTCATGTGTTCTGAATACTTAATCCCCAGCAAATGGCAATTTGGGAATTGGAGCCTTCCTGGCGGAAGTGTGTTTTTCCAAGCAGTCCTATAGGTGTTATAGCCAGTTCCCCTTTTGCCAGTGTTTGGCACTCTCTCCTGCTTCTGTTGGCCACTTGATGCTGGCCAAGAGTGGATGTCCAGCCTCTGCTCGTTCCACATTTTTCCCTGCTATCATGGTGCTTCCCCTCAAATCTGTAAGCCAAAATAAGCACTGTGCTCTCATCAGCCACCAACATAAACAAAACACATATGTACATGAGTGCACACCCATTCTGAGATATACAACTGTGTGCATTAGAACCTCAGAGATAATGAGATCACATTTTTTCCTTCTAAACAGACTAGCAGTCCACATGCCAAAGACTACGGCTACCTCCTGTATTTGACATGTCAATGGTAGAATGTAATAATGAAGTATATCACAACAATGCCTTAAGAAATGCATTTAAAGTTACCTGCATACTATCATATAAAGTCCACTATCAATCAAGAGAGATAACAGAGATTGGGAAAACTAATAAACATTTCTGTGTATGAAGTATTAAAAATTGTATTAATGAAAATATGAGATAAATTAATATGAATTCATGAAACAGAAAATATGCCCTTACATCATATATCTGAAAATGTATTTACAAAGATTTCTATAATCTCAAATTTAGAAGGAAAGACTTTGAGTAGCCAATAAAAATTTCAGCATTAGAAGTACAGTCCCCAGGAAAACTCTTGCTCTGGAATAAGACATGATGGGGTAATATTACTCACTGCCAAACTAGCTAGGGCAGATCATTAAGAAACTCCTAATAAGAGGCTTCTCAGAGCAGCATTATTGAGAAAGTCTTATGAACACAAGAGCAAGCATTGGGCTCTGCTGTGCTCTCTGCTTCTAAATTGTGCACATCTGACAACTTGCAGAAGATGTAAGCTTGGAAAAATGATTTACACCTATTATGGAAGACTTCTAAACATATGTATCCATGTCCCCTTTGATCAATGCCTCTATCACCCTTAGAGGACTTTCTCTCTATAGATGGCAGCATTTACCAAGGAGACTTATGATCCATCAGAACGACAAGAAGAGAAATCTAGTAGGAGGTGAGTCATCTCCAGCACACTCCCCAGGGCTCAAGAAACATTACAGAAGAACAGCTGGATTAAATATGAGTGCTGCTCTCAAAGCTAGCCAGAGAATCTTCTCCAGGTAGGTGGCCGTAGACACTGAGGAGATACAAAATTCATCTAAGCAGAAAATCACAGGCTCAACACCAAAGTAGACTTCTAAACCACCTCAAAAAGCTCAGGGAGTAATGGGGAAGAACAGGCAGAAAGAATGTAAACTACACAGTGGGGGGCGGTATACTGGGAGGCATTGTCATCTCAACAGGAACTGACTGGTGCTTCCATGACTCCACTGAGGCTACAAATACCCATTGAAGGGAAGCCCTCACAGGAATGGAGGTGAGGAAGAGGATAATATGATAGGAATATGACCAATTTGCAATATTTTAATAAATTAAAGTTCCCAGTTAAAAAGAAATAAATAATAGAAATAATTCTAAAAAGAAATATGATAATGACATGATTGAACAACATATTCTCAATAATTTACCATTTTATTTTTCTTGGACACTTTCATGTAAACCTAAGTGGGGAGCGTTCTGGGGTGATGGAGGGAAGAGGGATTAAGGAAAGGAGAATCCACTAAAAGAAATTGTTTTTGAAAAGGCCAGAGTGAATGATACCTTAATTTCTGTATGCCAAT
>PVHP010012560.1:0-42559 GCA_004024765.1 Zapus hudsonius
ACCTCCCTACCTTCCGGTCAGTACTCCCTGCTCAGGAGCTGTTGTGGAAGTCTAAGTGTCCCCAAGTGGGCAGGAAGCTCTCCACATTCTCAATCATCCTGCAGCAGGGTAAGATGAGTGCATCTCAGTTGATTCAGCCTGTTAACCCCTGACCCTCTCCACAGCTACCATCAAAAATAACTAGTCATTTTCACTGATCGCGCAAGAATAGGAGCCCATGATACAGACAGACCAGGTAGACGGGAAGCTTCTTCCCACTAACCATTACTGCTCAAACACGCCAAGAGTGATTGTGACTGAGGCAGTTAGCATGCCATTTAATAGGTACATATAAATGCATGCAGAATGTTATGTTACTGTCTCGTTGTAGAGACAAAATACCCAACCAGAAGCAGCTTATGGAAGAAAAAGGGTTTAATTTGGTTTAGTTTCAAATGGAAGTTTTATGGTGGGGAAGACATGACAGACCAGGGTTGAAAGCCTGTGTCAAATGTCACCAGAATCTTTTTGATTCCAAGATCTAACTGGACTTGGAATTGGGCTCTAACACCTCAAGATCAGCTTCCAGTGACCCACTTCCTCTAGTAAGGCTCTACCTGCTAAAGGTTCCACCACCTTCCCAAATAGCACCACCATCTGGAGACCAAGTGTTCAAACAAGTGAGCCCATGGGGGATGTTTTCTCTTCAAATCAGTCATAACACAGAACTACTTCAGATTTTGTTCAGCTGCAACGGCATGCCATAGAAGGGGTAGACCATGAACTGTTTATCGAGAGCCTTCTTTATACTTCTGGACACTGATTTAATCTTTTCTACAGAAACACTGATATAATAAATATTCATACATAGCGTTTCACACATGTGTAAATATATGTATATGATAAATTCATATAGTCAGTCTAGGTCAAATTAGATGAAAGTTGATACTTGTCTTAGGTATTAGCAAATTGTTTCCCAGAGACTTTATGAGATTTATACCATTAGAAGAAACAAATGAGTCTGCCTGCTTCTCTAGGCTCTTGCAAACCATTGTGTTACCAAATGTTTATCTTTTTGGTATCTCTGATGGAAGAAAAATTTTAATGAGATTTTAATACATTTCTCTAGTTGTAAGGTTGAGTATTTTAAGCATGCTTAAGATCGGTGAATATTTGCTTATCTATATAAACTGTTGGTACAACTTTTTCTATTGGTATGCTAATTTTTAACATTTTTATTTGGAGGTGATTGTCACATATTAAGAAAATACTATGTCTAAAATGTAAATTTCAAATATTTTCCCAAACTCGCCACCTATCTTTAAATTTTATTTTATACGGTTTTTGAAAAAAATATTTATTTATTTACAAACAGAGAACTCCAGACACGTGCACCCCTTTTATGCATCTAGCTTTATGTGGGTACTGGGGAATTGACTAGGGTCATTAGGTTTTGCAGGCAAACAAGCGCCTTAACCGCTGAGCCATCTCTCCAGCCCTGTGTATGATTTTTATCACTAAGACTTGCTTGATTTTTAGCAGGGGAAATGGCTACAAGGATAGACTCTTGTTTGCAAAATCTAATGGCCAGGAAAGCCAGAGACACATGCATCTTGAGTTCATTTGCAGTGACAAGAGGCCCTGGATAACCAATTTCCTCTCTCTCTCTCTCTCTCTCTCTCTCTCTCTCTCTCTCTCTCTCTCTCTCTCTCTCTCTCTCTCTCTGTCTCTGTCTCACACATGCAAATAATATTATTTGAAAACAAGAGACTTGCCCTCCCAAACTTCTGTGCGGGCAGCCAGGTCTCTCCAGTGACTAGGCGGCTCCACGCCATGCTCTTTCCCTCCCACACTTCCATGCTGGCAGCCAGGCACCGGTGGTGGTTCTGCAGCTCCATGCCCTCCTCTTTACCTCCTACACTTCCGTGCGGGCAGCCAGGCCTCTCCAGTTACTCGGAGGCTCCACGCCCTCTTCTTTCCCTCCTCCACCCCTAGCCAGGCACACTACCTTGCGGGCAGCCAGACAGGCCTTGCTGGTGATCCAGTGGCTCCAGACACTCCTCTTTCCCTCCTCCACGTCCACTCCACAAAATTGGAGAATCTGGAAGAAATGGATGAATTCCTGGATACCTACCAACTATCAAAGCTTAGCCCAGAGCAGACAAAGCTCCTAAATAAACCTAGCACATACATGGAGATTGAAAATGCAATCAAGAACTTCCCCAAAAGGAAAAGTCCAGGACTAGATGGATTCTCACCTTAATTCTACTAAACATTCATTATAAAACTGAAACCACTCCTTCTGAAGCTTGTTTGAGGCACATAAAAAGAGGGGAGGCTTCCAAACTCCTTCTATGAAGCTAGTATCACCCTAATCCCCAAACCAGACAAAGACACAACAAGGAGAACTACAGAACTCTATCCCTGATGAACTTAGATACAAAAATCCTGAAAAAAAAATCCTCACAAACCAAATACAACAGCACAGCAAAGATATTATCCACCTAGAACAAGAATTTAGTGGAAACTCTTTGAGTCTTTTCCATTTGGTATTATTTGAGCTTTAGGAGTTTTGTATATGGCCTTAATTTTATTCCAAGTCTTTCAAGTGTTTTGATCATGAAGTGGTGTTGGATTATGTCAAAGGCTCTTTTTGCATCGATTGAGATGACCATGTGGTTTTTGTGGTTAAATTTAGTAATGTGGTGGATTGTGTTGATTGATTTCCATATGTTGAACCAACCCCTCACCCCTGGGATGAAGCCAACCTTGTTGAGGTGGATAATACTTTTAAATGTTGCTGAATTTGGTTTGCAAGTATTTTATTCAGAATTTTTGCATCTAAGTTCATCAGGGATATAAGTCTATAGTGTTCCTTTCTGGATTTATCTTTGTCCCGTTTGGGTATTAGAGTGATGCAAGCTTCATAGGAGTTTGGAAGTATTCCCTGTTCTCTGATAACTCTAAAAAGCTTCAGAAAGAGTGGTTTAAATTCTGTGAAAAAGGTTTGGTAGAATTCAGCTGAGAATCCATCAGGACCTGGACTTTTCCTTCTGGGGAAGTTTTTAATTATCAATTTTGATGGATGCAATAGGTTTATTTAGATTTATCTGCTGTGAGTTTAGTTTTGGCAGATGGTAGGTATCTAAGAATTTGTCCATTTCTTCCAGATTCTCCAATTTTGTGAAATAGAGGTTTTGGAACTATGTCCTAATGATTCCTCCAATTTCATTGGTGTCCGTTGTGATCTTTCCTTTTTCATTTCTAATTTTGTTGATTTGGGTCTTCTCTGTTTTCCATTTGGTTAGATTTCCCAGGGATTTTTCAATAGTATTTTTTTTTCAAAGAACCAGCTCTTTGTTTCATCAATTTTTAAATCGTTTTCTTCATTTCTAATTCATTCATCTCTGCTCTGATCGTAATTATTTCTTTTCATCTTGAGCTCCTAGGGTTGGATTGTTCTAATTTTTCCAAGGCCTTTAGCTGGTTAGGTTATTAATTTGAGATCTGTCTTTGTTATGAAGGCATTCAGTGCTATAAATTTTCCCCTTAAGACTGCCTTCATTGTGTCCCATAGGTTCTGGTATGATGTATTTTCATTATTGTTTAGTTCAAGAAAATTTTCAATTTCCAATTTTATTTCTTGAAAGACCTATTCATTGTTTAATAGCATATTTATTGTTCAATCTCCAATAGTTGGTGAAATTCCTATTTGTTTTCTCATTGTTTATGATACAGGGTGCTACCTCAAACTTCTTGAATATGTTGAGGCATGTTTTATGTCCTAATATGTGGTCTATTTTGGAGAAGGTTCCAGGAGCTGCTGAGAAGAATGTGTATTCTGTAGAGTTGGGATGGAATTTTCTGTATATATTATACAGAATGTCCAGTTGATGTATAGTGTTATGGAATTCTATTATTTCCCTGTTGATCTTCTGTTTGGATGATCTGTCTAAAGATAATAGTGGGGTATTAAAGTCTCCCACTATGTTGGACTTGGAGTTTATTTTTGTTTTATTTTCCATTAGTTTTTGCCTTATGAACTGTGGTGAACCTGTATTTGGTGCATACATGTTTATGATGTTGATATTCTCTTGTTGCTTAGGTGTCTGCTGTTTTCACAGAAGTGGAATATGGGAGGTAGTTCTCTTTTCCCCAATTTTTGTCCAATTCTCTTATCAAAGGTTAAGCCATCAAAAGCATTTATGAGTATATTCTGGGAAGTGAAAGGGGAGATGTTTCAAGAGATAAAGTGCTTGTCATGCAAGTGTGAGAACCGGAGTTCAGATCCCCAAAATCCACATGAATTCTTGGCTGGTATGGCCTTCTGGTTAATCCCAGCTCTCTGGAGGCAGAGTCAGGGTTTCCCTAGGGCAAGGTTGTTAGCTAAAATAGCCAAATCAGTGAGCTCTGGGTTCATTAAAGAGACCCTCCCTGCCTCAGTAACTAAAATGAAGAGCATTCGAGGAAGACATGAATCCACATACATGTTCAGATGCGTTCACACACACAAACATGCATATCATACACATATCGTAAAAAGCATTTAGAAGCATCCTCCTCCCACACCAAGACACACTGGAAATGGAAACGCCTAGAACTTCAGGAGAGCAGGCTTCCATGATTGCTCTATTCCACATGCTTTGCTCCATTGTCCAACTATGAATGCTTCCCTCATCCGATGCAGTCAGGGTTGAGGTCTTGTCTGCAGTCCAGTTTTGTCCGTGATGGGTTAGTCTCCACCTGTAGAGTAGAGTTCCTACCTGTACAATCAGTGGCACTCCTTGTTCTTTAAATCCTCAAGTCCCACACACTATTTCACTATCCAGACTCACCTGAGGGTTGAGATGCTATGAATAGCAACTCCTCTGATCCTGGGTTTCACATGTTCTAAATGGGGGTGTGCATGCATCATTTTAGGGGTGGACATTCACAAACTCTGAGATCTCTCTTCTGCAACTCGCATTATGGGATGTCTTTCTTTATCTCCCTCCCTTTAGAATCCCCAGTTACCTAATGAATAAGGCACTGGCCTCCAGGAGTCAACTTTGTCATGATATGATTCCTTGTAGTTTCCTTTCTGTACCTGTGGGCCTCCTGGCTAATTTAATTTCATCCCTCCTAAGTCACTTTGTTTCAGGGGAATAGAGCATATGACAAGGTTTTGCTCTGTGGTTTAAAAACATGGCCTTTTAATGTGAATGTGTGTATGTATGTATATGTGTGTATGTGTGTTCCTATGTGCAGGGGACCATGTGCATATGCAGGTATGCATATACATGTGTGAAGGTGTGTATGGAAGCCAGGTGTGTCTTCTTCATTCATTCTTCACTTATTTTTTGAACTAGAGATCACTGAGTCAGCTAAACTAGCCAGCCAGCAAACCCCAGGGATCCACCTTTCCTCACCTCCCAGTCACTGGGATCACAGGCAGGTCACCACATTCAGGTTCTCATGTTTGAACTACAAGCACCTAACTCATTGAGCAATCTCCCCAACCCCAGCCTTTCTCTTTTAACAGCCAGTTTCAGTCCATTCACAAATAGAGAAGCAAAAGCTACACATACCCTGATGCCATTGCTGTATAGTTCCTTCTTTCTGTTCTTACTGCCCTTTTCTCTTGCTCTCTCTTCTGATTGCCTTTTCTGCGCACATTTCCACATGCAGAAAGGGTCCCACTTCCTTTCATCTGTGACTTTGATAAAAACTTATGTAACAAACTCATTATCTGGGGAAATTTATTTGGCTTGCATAGTAAGCAAAGATGCAATTAGGCATTTCTCCTTTTCATTTTCTTTCCCAAAACATCACCACCCTATTCTAGTGGACTACACCATCATATTTTCTATTTAGTTTGTTACCTTGAAATACGGCCCATGTGTGCGTGTATACAAGCTGGACACTGCTCAACTCAAGTATGCTGAAACTACAACTACAATGAATTAACTTTAATTTACCTGTCTGTTTTTATCCTCCAGACTATGATTGAGGAATCAAAGTATTGGCTATTACTTTTCATCTTTTCCTCTTACTCCCAATTTTTTCCTAGATGATTTCTACCACACTTATAGATTTTGTAACACATGTATTCTGTTCCTTGCCCAGTATCTACTTTTGATGGCTAGTGTGTGATTGGTCATCCAGTATCACCCAGTTGGGTCTCCTCTCCCAAGGGATTTTCTTATTGAGTTTTACAAAGAAACCAAACTCCTTTGCCACTGATCAAGTCATATTCAGGTTACCTGATAGATATTTGTTCATAGCTCCAAACTAGAGACTGGAAGTCTATACAAAAAAATTCCATCTAATTCCATGGAAAATAGTCACAATAACGCTCTCACAGTTAAGCATCTATAAGACCATGACAGACTGCCACACTGGGCACAACCACCCTATAAACTGTGTTCTTATGACAGTCTGTCCCTCACTGTATAAGGACTTAGGCACAGATGCTGCCTTCCAAGCCCCCATGGTAAAAGTATCCATTCTCAATACCTCAACACCAGCAGTTCAGACTGTCCTGACTCATTAATGGAGATCCAAGTCACTCTTATTACCACTATATGGCATCCCCAAAAGACAGCCAATGAATCAAGTTCATTGAAAAGAAAACAATAAGGTGAAGGTGATGGTGATGATGTCTCTCTTAATCCCAGGAACCGGTTTTCATGGGCCTGAGTCCACTACAAGATCAAGCAAACATGTTGGATGTTCTCAAGGTATGATTAGGAAACATATAGAATTGGATGAGTAAATATAGTTACAGTATTTTTAGTTATATTGTTGGCTTTTCTTTAATATGACTAGTAATTGGTCTTCACCAGCCTTTATGTATAAATCAATTTGAAAAATATATAATTGGCCACAATTTTTATCCACTTTACATCAACATTTTTCTGATGAGGGTTTTTCACTAGCCTTTTCTCCACTATTATTTCTCCCTTTTTTATATAGTCTGCTTGGTAGAATCAGGCTGCCAACTTCTTTCTTTACCAAATATTTGCAGATAGTGTTTGGTGATAAAGGGCCAGGCTGTGTTGCAGACCCCAGGAATTCTGCAATCAGTCGTGTTACTTTCTGACTTACTCCCCAGGATGAGATCCTCAAAGCTAGTGGGGACCTGGGGCAGCTCTCCTTCCTGACCCATCCACAGCCATTTCCTGCCTTGAAGCTCTGCAGTGTGACTTGTTAAATCACATTCCATACGGCTTCAAGGCCACCGTGGCCCAGCACCCACTTCTCTGATTCCTTCCACCAGGCCACTTGCTATATGTGACCTTCTTCCTTGCTGGAAATCACCTGGGCCTATGATATTTCCTAAGCACACAAGTGACTTTTGTGTTTTTGCTTCTCAGTACTCTGGGTACTTCCTGTGTTTTCTCAGAGTCACAGGTTGCCTCTGATGGTTCGTGTTCATTATCAACTTGACTGGATCTTGTATTCCTTCTGAGCCACACGTCTGGGAGCGCCTGTGATGAATGAAAAGAGAAGATCCACTCTGTTTGTACAAGGCACTATCCCATGACCTGGGTTCCTGGTTGTATAAAAAAGGAGAAAGCAAGCTGAATGCTTTACTCCCCTTTTCTCTGCTTCTTGGTCAGCACCATGAATCAAGCTGTTCCTGCCACCATGCCTTCCCTTCCATGAGGGACTATATTCCTCTGAACAGCAAGCCAAAATAAGCCCTTCCTCCCATAAGTTTCTGTTTGTCAAGTATTTGGGCATAGTCGTGGACACTGGAGTTTTGCATGTGTCTCCATGTATAAGGGCCATGACTCCAGCCTTCAGCACCATGAACCAGCTGTCAGTAGGAGGCACCCCAGGAGAAGAGCATCACCTTGGAGTGGGAAGGAAACAGGTGTGGTTTGAGTGCAAAATGGCCCTCTCTCATAGCCTCATTGTATTTGAATATTTGTCCCCAGAAAAGTGGTGCTGTTTTGGAACATAATGGAACCTGTAGGAGGTAGAGCCCTTCTGGAAGAAGTGGGTTACCAGGACAGGCCTTGAAGTATTATAGCCCCACTCCAATACTGTTATTCTGCCTGCTGCCTCCTGCCTACTAAGCTGGCAATGTTTCTAGATGGTACCTGCTCCTGCCTTTCCTCCTCTACCTCAAGTCTTTCCCTTGAAACTATCAGCTGAATTAAATCCTTTTCTTTCCATGAGTCACTCCTGGCTAGGTATTTGTTCACTGCAAAGAGAATGTGGCTGATACAAGAGGCAGGGAGTCTTTGAGGTGGCAGTTAAGGGAACCTGAGGTGGGAAAGGAGAACTGAATTTTCAGAGATGACTGTGGAGCCCTTTCTCACTGCGGCAGAAGAGATCAGAAAACAGCCCAGGCAGGAAGGTTTGGCTCATCTTCTGTGATCAGCTGAGGCTCACCTATCTTCCACCTGGTTTTCTCCACAGCCCCATTCACAATGACCTCAGGAGACAAAGTTAATTTTTTAACTATGGAGAGGAGATATAAGAGTATAACCAGACAGGAATATGACTGATATGTGATATAGTCATACAGTAAAGGTCATAATTAATTGTTTACAACCTTGAAGCAACTTTATTAAAGAATATAACAAATCGTGTCTTCTGGTTAGTGTTTTGAACTTTTCTTGTGAGTCTCCTTAGTTTCCCTTTTTTCTTTCTTTCTGTTTATAACCAGGGGACCTAAACCATACTGGCTCTTGCTTTTTAATCCCTTAACATGATTTCATGTTTAAATTTTCATAAACTGACAAAATCCACATCCTTGCCAGTTTTTTCCCAATTAACCTTCTAGTCTAAGACTGTATTTTTTAAAAATATTTTTTAATTAAAAGATTACACAATATACCTCCTGTCCCCTGACCAAATTCTGCTGAGGGTCTTCAGTGGGGTTACTGGTATTTATTGTGGGGACCAAGGGGTCTCAGTCAGTTTCTGAAGCGATGGGGGAAATGATTAATTTTTAAATGCCAAATTAAAGGAATTTAGAAGGAATAGAATCCTTCCTAGGTTTTTATCGTGGAAGACCCTTCAGTCTGCAGGCATCTGTCCCTTGCTGAGCTGGCCAGAGACATCAAACTCTGGCATCAGTCCCTCTGGAAAGTCTTCCATCATTCCTTCAGCCATCCCCCACATTGTGATGAAGTGAGCTGAACTCCGACCATATATATATATATATATATATATATATATATATATATATATATATATATATATATATATATATATATGGACCATATATATATATATGGACCATATATATATATATATATATATATATATATCTGTTGGGTTCTAGGCTCCTTCACTGTCTTCAACACACAGAAGCTACAGGTGCTATCTGTCTTTCATCAAGCTTTCCTTGCAAGGATGGGTAGCGATGAAGTGTGGAGAGCCCCCCACACCCCACCCCCCCGACTCCAGCTCAGGCCCTCTCACTCCTGGGTTTCAGGAATAGGACTTTTTTCCTTTCTAGCCATGTACTTACTCCATGTGACCTAACACTCCCCGAAGTTTCTGGTTGACTGACTAGAACTTTAGTGCTTGTGGGAGTTGGAATGTTGCAGGTGCACAGCTAAATTATCCTAGGGTATCTTAGCCCCCTTAAGTGGCCATTGATTGGTACCTGTGTGTGACCCAATGTCCTGTGACTATTAGTTAAGGCCTTTTGGAATGTGCAAATAGACCCATAGCTTTCACCAACCCAAGAACTAAGAATGTCATCAGACATCATGTGAGGCTAACAGCAGAGAGTTCCCCCACTCTGCTGTAAGCTGCCTACCTGATGTTTTCACCATTGTATTTGAAGATGGCTCATTGGTTAAAAGTACTTGCTTGTAGGTCCTGCTGGCCAAGGTTCATATCTCCAGACCCATGTAAAGCCAGATGCAAGAAGTGGTGCGTGAGTTTAGAGTTCCTTTGCAGAGGCAAGGAACCCTAGCATACACGTACGTACATTCATACATACATAAAATATTTTAAAGTGTCTTGATTTATGATTTTCCTTTGCTCTATATAGCTATGTAACTGTATAACTATATAAACTGCATGAAACGATTACCATGTTAGAGCATGGGATTTAGGGTAATCCATATCTGGGTTCCTGATCTATGGTCACTGATATATGGACTCCAGAATAAATGATCTCTAATTCCCTTTGAGATGAGAGCTGTATTTTTTGCATTGACAAGCAGAAGATCACCAACTGGTTCATTTGGAATGTGGGCAGAGTGGTCCACAGGTCATGTTCTCACATGTGAACCACCAGTCAGATGAGTGATCGGGGCTCTTGAGGGCCACAATTTCCTCAGATCATGCATATATAGTGTGGCTTAAGATTCGGCTGAAAATTCAATTTAAACTGAAGAGCAAAGCATGTCCCTATTCTGGGGTAAACCATGGCAACCAACTCCCATTTCTCTGGTAAGCTATCTTGGACTGGCCAGCCTTCTTCCCCCGCAGAGCCCTTCTGGCAACTTAGTTATGATGTTTGGCAGTCACAGGTTTCCTGTCTTTTGGCCGTTATTAATCTTGCGTTGTGTAGCATTAGTGCACAACGTGTCTGCCCCCCTAGCTGTGCCCTTGCAATTAGTCTCTGAGTGACCAAGCTAATAACACTGACATTAGCCATGTTCCTCGGAACACACTGCCACAGCCCCGCCTGACTCGATAAAGCTTGGAATAAAGGGCCTGGATCCCTATAAAAGGAAGCAAATAGAGCCCAAGGTAGAAATACAGTGATACATTTCTTATCCCCGACACCCCCACTGCCTTTGAAACTCAGCTAAACAGAATATATTTTCTTTTACTATTTTGAATACGACAGAATAGAATATTATATCTTTCTCCTCTGTGAGAAATTAGCAAAACCTGATTGTGTCTTTGATATACAGGATAGGAGTCTAATAAATATTACCTGAAATTGATTATCCCATGATTCTACTGAGAGGAACAAGCAAATGATTGTTCATGCATGATTAGCTGCATGAACAATACTATATTTTACATTTTACTACACAGATTATATATCCTGGCATACCAGATTTATAATGCATGGGGTTTTTTTGCCAGCCTGGTAGCTGGTTTTTAAGGACTTTTGATAGCTGTTTTAAGGGATTGCCAGCAAACTGAATAACATTTACAAAATGAAGGATGGGATGATTCTTCCCATAGCAGCAAGGATTATCTTTGAGAGATACTCTTACTGCCTATGGTCTTTAAATAACTCTTACTGAGCTGGAGAGATTGCTCAGTGGTTAAGGCACTTGCCTTAAAAGCCTTATGACCTAGGTTCAGTTCCTCAGGGCCCACATAAAGCCAGATATACAAAGTGGTGCATGCATCTGGAGTTCATTTGCAGTAGCTAGAGGACCTAGTGTGCCTATGTTCGTTTTCTCTCTCTCTCTCTTTCTCTCTCTTTCTCTGTGTGTCTCCCTCTCTGTATCTCTCTATATACATAAATAAATAATTTTAAATACCCTCCTCGCAGTACTGTGTGTATAGCTCAGTTGATAAACTACTTGCCATCAAAAGATGAGGAGGACCTGAGCTTAACTCACGAGAACCCACATTAAAATGGGGGCCTGGGGAGATGGCTTAGCAGTCAAACATGAAGGCCTGGAAGAGCCTAAGCCCACTCAAGTTCAATTTCCAAAATCCATGTAAAAAAGATGAATGTGACCTTGTACTGTAGCCCTAGATGGGTTGAAGTCCAGAGCATGGGGGAGAACTATCTCAAGGAAAGCACACTGATGAGTGGAGAGAAGGGCACTCATAATTCTCTTCTGGCCTCTGCATGTGCACACACATATGCACACACCACACAGACTCTGCACATTCGTGCATGCATGTGCAAAAACGGGGGTGGGTCTTAAGATGACTCAGTGATTAAAGGCACTTTGCTCTACAAGCCTGCAGACTCAAGTTCAATCCTCACCACTTATGTGAGGCAAGATGCAAAAGTGATACACACACACACACACACACACACACACACACACACACACCTCTAACCCCAACATATACCTATGACAAAGGAGATTATAATCAGGAGAATCCCAAACTTCTAGGACTCATAGTCTAGGTTTACCAAGGGGGGAAAAAACACGAAAGACATTATCTCAAACAAGGTGAAAGGAGAGGACTGATACCCATGGTTGTCCTCTAACCTCCACACATGTACTGAGACCCTCACTTGCGCTCTCTCTCTTTCTCTCTCTCTCTCTCTCTCTCTCTCTCTCTCTCTCTCTCTCTCTCTCTCTCTCTCTCTCTCTCTCTCACACACACACACACACACACACACACACACACACGACTCAGGCATGGTGCTGTACATTTCACATCCCCAGTGCTGGAGAGGCCAAGATATATGAATCCCTCAGGCTCACTGGCCAGCCAATCTAGGCTACTTAGGGGGCTCCAGGCCAATGAGAGACACTGTCTCTCAGGTAGATATACCTGAAGAAGAACATCACATTGTCCTCTGGACTTCACAGACAAGTGCAGGTGTACATGCACACACACATGCACCTGTAAATACAAGGAAACACAAACATAAATATAAATAACCTCTTTTCAGAAACTAGTGGCTTTAAATGTGTTTTCTGATATCACTAACCCTTCACAAATGTTCCAGGGCAGGGAATTCACAATTCATAAAGGCAGTTCTCCCAAACAACAGGGGACACATTCTGTTGACTATTAGGGTTTATGGACCAAGCTGTGCCTATGAATTTATGGCACAGAAAGAACAGTATACCTATTGCACATGAGGGTCAGGCCCCACCTGGCCCCCAGCCCCTGAAGTCCTCTATTCTCACACATCTACAGCAGGCCTGACTAGTCCCTGACCTCTGGAGGGAAAGCTCTACCCCGCTGCTGGTTTGAGCTTGCCCAAATTCCTGGATAGTACTGATTATCACTTGCTAGCTGTGTCCTGGTTCTCAGTATACCACTTCCAACACCTATGGAGTACCCCATTTCAACCCATTACTCAAAGCCTTGTGCTTAAAAAGGTCCCTGGGTTCAGTGATATGCCAGCCCCACCTTACCACTCGCTATGTGCATCACAGCTCTCCTTGTAAGATTTTGTTTTCCAAACCTGAGAGCCTGGCTTCACACTGGACCCCCCCCCCAAGGCCTCCTGCTGAGCTGACAGAATGCCTTTCTGGTTGGCCTGGCTGCCCTGCCAGGCTGGATTTCTCCACAACTCATGGTCCATTGTCTACACCTGCTCTGATTCTGATCCCACAGCTAGAAAGCATCATGGCACCTTTCCCACTATAGAGATTTCACTGCCAAGGTCATCCTGTTACAAACAGAAATGCAGGAACAGCACCAAACTAGGCTATGGCCTGCCACTGACCCTCTGGTTGGTAAAACTAAGTCCTGAGGACTGTGTCAAGGAGCAAAGGTGGTCATCTTTCTTGATCCCTGCAGAACTACAAGGAGGGCATGTGGACATCTTGCCAAAGCACTGGCATGTCTGTCCAGAAGCACATAGGGCAAGTTGCTCACTTGTACCTTACCCCAAAGCTGGACTGCTAGGCTCTGCTTCAGGAGTGTCGGTGTACCCCCCAAGGCAGGCACCTGTGTCCATGGTTAGCACCTGTGTCCATGGCCAATACTTATGTCCATGATTAGCACCTGATATCATTGATTAGCATCTGATGTTCATGGTTATCACCTGTGCCTGTGGTCAGCACCTGACGTCCATGGTCAGCACCTGTACTTATCATCAGCTCCTGTGTCCATGGTCAGTAGCTGGTACCTGGTCATCAGGTGATGCCTGTGGTTAGCATATGGTCCCTAGTGGTCATCTCTGTTCAACAATAGATCCCTACAATCTGTCACCTGCTAGAAGTGGTCATCATTGTCCCCAAGAAGCTGAAGGTCCCCACAGCCATGGAAAGAAACTTTTGTTGAGAAAATATTTTTCTCATGGTATGCTGTTAGCATATACCACAAAAAAAAATTAAAAACAAAAAGGTCAGCCTGCTGTGAACACCTTTTGTGAGCATTACATTTGAGCAGATTCCAAATATATTTTAAACCCAAATTCCATACATTTTACAAATTGCTTTTTGTTGTTGTTGATGAGTGTGCTTTCTTAATTTCTGGTAATGCTCGAGCGTGCGGTTTCCTCTGGAAGGGCTTTCTAAGTCTTGATCCCTTCTGCTGCCAAAAATTAAAACAAAAAGACCGTGTGACTCCCTTGTTCTCACTCCTGAGGTTTCAAAAAGAAAGCCATTGTTAACTGCGAATTACACTGAATAACTCACTTGGTATGGGTTTTCCTCTCAATTCTAATTATTAATAATTACCTTAAAGTTTTGGAGCTGAGTGTAAAAGAAAACATTCTTGTTCCTACACACCAAAAGATCATGGCCCCCTTCCCATTCGGCCCCCAACAAGCCTTCCTAAGGAACAGAATGGAAGGAAGCAGTGTATAGTTGACTTTGTCTTATGAAATAAATATGTTCATGCAATACAGTGGCAACTATATGTTATTTTTTAATGTATCAGAAGAGCTTACCAGGCCTAGAAATAAACCTTTCAATATATCAAGCATTGCCTAGTTTATATAAGATCTTTGTACATTGGGTGTTAGTCGAATATCCTTTAATTAAGCAAGAACACAATTCTATCAGGTGTGCCACCTCATGGAAGAGGGAGACTTCATATAGAGGTTTGAAATAAAGACTAATGCCCTAACAAATCCATGTGAGGAACACCAGATGCGGTGGTAGGCCTGGGGGCAGGAAGAGCCCAGAGCACCTGCCCTCCTGGTCCTGGGGTCAAGGTTAGCCGGGTGTATTAATTACCTTTTTCTTGCTGGGTCAAAATACCTCACAGAAATTAGCTTAAGAGAAGAAGGGTGTATTTCAGCTTACAGTTCCAGGTTATAGTGCATCATGGCAGGGAAGGCAGTTAGGCAGGAGCTTGAGGAAGCTGGTCACATTTTAGCCCACAGTGAGGAAGCAGAGAGAGATTGAATACTGGTGCTCAGCCAGCTCTCTTCTTGTATGCAGTCCAGAACCCCAGTCCAAGCCCATGGAAGGGTGCTACCTGAAGTTAAGATGGATCTTCCCACTTCAATTAACCCAATCAAGATAATCCCTCACAGACATGCCCAGAGACTCACCTGATTCAGATAATCCTTCACAGGTGATTCTAGCAATCTGTAAAGCTGCCAATCAACATAAACCATCACTCCAGGTAATGAGGTGACTGGGGTGGGGCCCACTGTGACAGCTGGACCCATGACACAATGAGTCTATCTGAGAACACCACACAAGGCAGAGGGTCTGCTTATGTCTGAATCTTTCTATGGTTATAGTGGTTTAAATATTGCCATGGTGCCCAGATCCTCCCAGATTTCAGTAGCAAAATACTTAAAGAAAGCGGAACCTGCTGAGCATGGTGGTACAGGCCTTTAATCCCAGCACTTGAGAGACAAAGGTATAGAATGATTGCTGTGAGTTCAAGGCCAGGTTGGGATTACAGAGTGAGTTCCAGGTCAGCCTGGACTAAAGTGAGACCCTACCTCCAAAAACAACAAAGAAAGGAAAGAAAGAAAGAAAGGAAGGAAGGAAGGAAGGAAGGAAGGAAGGAAGGAAGGAAGGAAGGAAGGAAGGAAAGAAGGGAGGGAGAGAGAGAGAAAGAGAGAGAGAGAAAGAAAGAAAGAAAGAAAGAAAGAGAAAAGAAGGGAGGGAGGGAGAGAGAAAGGAAGGAAAGGAAAGGAGGAAAGAAAGAAAAAGAGAAAGAGAGAGAAGGGAGGGAGGGAGAGAGAAAGAAAGAAAAGAAAATGGAACCTTTGAATTCAGAATTTGAGTCTCAGAACATGAAAAGTAGTACAGATAGGAAGCTGGGAGAATGCTGAAAATGTTTCTTTCAATGAGAAATAGAGCTAGGTTTGTAGTGATGGCATATTGATGAAGTTTGATAGTCTGGCTTCTTGCCTCCCTGTGGTCTCTCACCTGCCCATCCCCTTGAAGCGGGTAGAGGATGTGGGTTCCAAGCATCTGATCAGCTTAGTAGGTCTAGGCACCAGAGAGAAGAGGTCACCTATGTCCTAACAATGGCAGGAACCATGAGCACCTGGCGAATGGACCTTGGTGGGAGGGGACATGGACAAACAGACTGTCACAAAGGCCTCCCCTTCTTTAGATACCATCAACCAAAGAGGCTGCCTCTGGAGCTCATGTGGGGGACATGGTGAGGATCAATTACCAGGTGTGGTAGTTTTGAATAAATGTCCCCCAATAGAATTTATTGTAATTGTGTTTATTAAATTGTTAATTGTCTCCAGGCTTCTGGCTGGAGGAAGTGTCACTTTGTCCTGACCTCCTGGGGTCATGACACCCTTTCTAAATTGGATGCAAAATACTAGGGATAGATATGCAAAAGAAAAGCCAGAACCCCAGTCTGGAAGTTCTGCATTTTTGTGAATTACAGTGTTACAGTGTGCTTGCTTGCTTGCTTGCTTGCTTGCTTGCTTCTGGAGGTGCTGTCTCTGTCTCTGTGAAAGGGGGCCAGCCTTTTTTCCTTAACTTCCCCTGGTTCTGTTACTTCAATAAATACTTTCCTTCCCAAAATTGTGCCTGGTTTGGAGATTCATCCCAGCAGGTCTGGTCAGCAGGGCCAGGATTTATGGAGTCAGGACTCAGGCATCACCAGCAAAATAAGCCTGCCATCAGCTAGTCAGAATATGAGGGTGGGAACCAAGGTTTCTCTCCTCTTTCTCCTCCTCCTCATCCTCCCTCCCACGGCTTCAGCACTGTATCTAATTGACTTACAATTTTTCCCTAATATAATTCTTTATGAAACCTGCCTTGAGCAAAGGATCTGTGATTGCTCACCGAGGGTCCTGCCTCATTTGTTCCTGTAGATTGTGCCTAATTAACGCTAACTTGTCTGTACATAAAAAGTACAATAGACTGTCCTTTCCAATTTAATTCCGACAGTTTAATCGAATCTGTGTTCTTTCAAAAATAATTAGATCATTTACACTTCATTAACATGTAATGTAATGTTGGAACATCCATCATAATGGTTTCTTATTTTTCTTGTGCAATATTATCCCCTCTAATGAAACTGCTAGCACCATGCATGTCTTAATTAGCTGTATCATATCACTGACGATTTCTGAATAAAGCCCTTTTTACAGATGAAATTGAATTATCTCTGTAGGTACATTTTCAGCTGAATTTTTCTCCTTTTTTTTTTTTTTTTTTTTTTTTTTGGTGTTGAAAACACCTTTCAGGGCCCAATCTCTCAGCGCTATGGCAGACACCCTCATGGCAGCTCAGCATGGGCCTGGTTGGCAGGAAGAATCGTGTGAATATGGGAGAGAGAGAACTTCCCATGAGGGACTCAACACAACCTCCCTGGTGGCAGTGAGTGTTGGGGACAGGGCTGTACCATTGCTGCCTCCGAGAAAACAGAGGAACGTATCCACTACAGATCAGACAAGGCTGTCTTCTGTGTAAAAAGGTGACATTGCACACACCCTCCTGGCTCAGGTGGGCAGGAGTGAGGTACTTCTTGGGGTGCAGCCTCATGAGGCCCAGGTCCTCCTCTAGGGCTCATCAGGTGAGTGGATGAGGTGACCACACAGGAGCCCCTGTGTCAGCTGTTCCATATGAGAGGAAGTCTGAACAGGAAGGGGCACTTCCTTTGCAGGGATGAGCAGCTGTTGGCAAGCCCTGTCACCAGCTCCTGACCCTAATCATCAACCTCCTGTCTCAAGCTGTTGGGGCTCAGTTCACAGCCTTTCTTCTGGGCCTTATTGAAGTATGATGACAAAATCATAGGTGTATATATCCATCTATCGAGATCTCATGCATATAATGATATGAGGAAATGATAGGTCTGTACTGGCCATTTATTGATGAAGTTTTATAGAGTTTGGTTTCTTGCCTCCTCCTTCTGCACACTGACTTGAAGCATATAGTGAGAAAAAATCCCAGGTAGTTGGCTCAATTTATATTTATGGGTCACTGTGTGGTGTTTATCTAGAGATACTTATTGAAAAGATTAAATCAAGCTGATTGACATGTCTACTATATCACATACTTGCCACTTCTTTGTGATGACAAGATTTAAGATCTACTGTCTTTGCAACTTTTTTTGGCTTTTTTTTTTCTTTCTTTTTTGGGGGCAAGGTCTCATTCTAGCTCAGACTGATCTAGAACTCACTCTGTAAACCAGGCTGGCTTCCAATTCATGGTGATCCTCCTACTTCGGCCTCCCAAGTGCTGGGATTAGAGGCATAAGCTGCCATGCCCAATTTACAAATTTCACATCTATGACACAGTATTATTAACTAGTCAGCATACAGTTCAGTAGGCCTCTTAAACTTAATCTTCCTGTCTGAAATGTGTGCCTTTTTGAATTTTAGTTTGATTTTTTAATTAGCATGCAAAGTAACAGGTTTCCTTAATGACATTTTCATACAGATTTAGTTTTGGTTGGTCTTCCCCACCCCACCAGCTCCCTTTTTCCCATCTCCCATCCACCTACTTATACCCTCTGCACCCCTCCATGTCTCCCTTTCCATTTTCACATCACTTGTACCCCATTTCTCTTCCTACCACCTTAAATCCTATTCTCTTCTCATGGACCCCTTCTAGTTTCTAGACCGCTATTCATACTCACATCATGACCAAGCTGGTTTCATCTCAGAGATGCAAGATTAGTCAAAATATGCAACTCAAGACACATAATATTATTCATAGTCTTAAAAACAGAAATTACATGATCATCTCAATAGATGAACTTTTGTATCTTTTGACCAACATCTCACAACACTCCCTCATAACATAACCTCTGGTTACAACCATTCGGTTCTCAGTCTCTGAGTTCATTTTATTCAGATTTCACATATTAGGGAGATTGTACAGTGGTTGGCTTATTCAATTCAGCACAATGTCACCTGTGTTCATCCATGTTGTCACAAAGGGCAGGATCTCCATCCTTTATGGAGCTGAATAATAATCAATATTCCATAAAAAAAACACCTGTTTGGCTAGGCATGGTGATACACACCTTTAATCCCCACACTCAGGAGGCAGAAGCAGGAGGATCACCATGAGATGGATGCCAGCTGGGATGGTGGTGTGAGTTCCAGGCCAGTTTGGGCTACAGTGAGACTTTGCTTCAAAAACACAAACAATAATGAAAAAACGCTGTTAGATGTAACAGAGTAAAGTTGTAGGATACAAAATCAACATACAGAGATCAGCAGTGTTTTGGGGCATTAACAATGAATTAGCCCCAAAAGTAATTATGTAAATAATCCCATTTACAATAGTCAAAAAACAGAGCAAAAGAGTTATAAATTCAACCAAGGAAGTTAAAAAAATCTATAGAATGGAAACTATAAAACATGGGTGAAAGATTGACATAACTAACAATGGAAATATATCCTGTGTTCATGGATGGGAAGAATTAATATTGTTAAAATATCGATATATCCAAAGTGAACTGTAGGTTCCATGCAATCCCCACCAAATTCCAACAGTATTTTTTAACATGCTAAAACTCATGAAGAACCACAAAAGACCTCAAATAGCTAAAATAATAATCTTGAGCAAGAAAAATTAATACTATCCTAGTTGCTGACTTCAAAATACACCACCAAGCAACAGTGACCAAAATAGCATGATGTAGCATTAAAACAGACACACTGATAAATGGAACAGACAGAGTCCAAAACAAGTCTATTCACTGATGGCCAATTTATCTTTGACAAAGGTGTGTCACCACACTAGCACACAATGGGGAAAAGAGAGTCCCTTTAATAAATGTCAGGAAAATAGGAATGAAAACTAAGTTAATACAAATCAAGTAAAGACTTAAACAGAAGGTGTGAGACTGAAAGCATATTAAAAGAGATCATAGCAGGCAAGCTTGCTGGTGTTGGTCTGAGCAATGACTTTCTTTTTAGATTTGACAGCAAAAGCATCACACACAATAGGAAGGACAGAAATTGTTACAGCAAACTAGAAATCTGCCAAGCCCAGGAAATCATCAACATGGTAGACAGCCTACGGTATGGAAAGGAATGTTAGCCAATCAGACATCTGATACAGAGTTAATATTCAAAGTGTATGAGAAACTCAAGCCACTAGATAGCAAGAGAAATAAATGATCCAGTTTTTAAATTTATTTATTTGTACACTTGTGTATGTGGGGAGGGGGTTGTACACCAGGGACTCTTGCCTCTGTGCAAATGAAAACCAGACACCTGCCCCACTTGTTTGGGTCCAGCTTATGTGGGCAGCTTGGGAATTGAACTTGGGGCCAACAGACTTTGCAAGCAAGCATAGTTAACTACTGTTGTGGTCAGCTTTCTTATTGCTATGCAGATAGAACCCAAGCAAAGGTGGCTTGTGGAGGAATGAGTTTATTTGGCTTATGGACTCGAGGGGAGACTCCATCCTGGCAGGGAAAACGATGGCATGAGCAGAGGGCTGGACATCACCTCTGCCACGGCACTGCAAACAGCGGCAGGAAGGTGTGCCAAACTCTGGCAAGGGGAAGCTGGCTTATAACCCCCATAACCCCACCCCCAACAACACAGCTCTAATGAGGTTCTAATTCCCGAATTGCCATCAGCTGAGGATTGATCTATCAGAACACATTCATTTGTTTGTGGGGGACACCTGGATCAAACCATGACAACTACTGAGCCATCTAATGGGCAAAGAGTCTGAATAGATAAATCTCAATAGAAGGTATAAAAACAATCAACAAATCTACAAAACAAAAAGGGGTCAATATCAATAACCATTGGGGAAATGTAAATCAAATACAATAAGGGCATCACCTGACACCACCTAGAAGGGCTGTCTTCAGAAAGAAGAAAGAGAAGAGAAGCAGTATACACAGGGGACACAGGATCTCTGTTCAGGGGAATGTTAATTAGTGTAAAATGCTTGGTATGGTGGTGCACACCTGTAATCCCAGAACTTGTACAGCTGAGACAGGCAGATATTCAGAGCAAGTTGGTTGGCTAGACTAACTAAATCTACAAGTTCTGGCTTCAGTAGAGTCCCTGGCTCAGTGATTCAGGCAGACACCTCTATTGACTTCTGTTTTCCATACACATGTGCATCTGTATACACACTTGTGTACACACACACACACACACACACACACACACACACACACAAGGCTACCTGCAGTATGGCCACATGGTCTTTAATGTAGGTCTCACACATGTGTCATTCCAGGGAGGACATGGATCTTGTATCTGTCCCCTGTTCCTACCCACGAAAGCCATCTTCCCTGTGGCCCACAGAAACCAGAGCCAAGTAGGAAGGAGGAGGTGGTCAGGTAATTGATCAGCTGAATGCTAACCTTTGACGCAATGATATCCTTCTACATGGTGCTTTAACTGTTCCTAGAAGAGGTCTACGAAGAGAAGAGAATATATTCATCTAAACCCAGGTCTGGGGGTCCCAACTATTGCTCAAATCCTATGATAGGAGTGGAGCTAGCCAGCCTGCAAAACCCCAGGAACCAAAGCTGAAACACAGTGGAACACAGTGGAAGTCCAGGAGCAAAACAATGGCCAAACCTCAATGCATCTTATCCATCCACAGAACTGCACTCTCCCTGCATGGTGCCTGCAGAAACACACCCTGCTCCCATCTGGACGTCCAGCCTTGCTGCTGGCTTTCCTGGTTCCAGGTTCTGGCCAGGGTTAAACACACTTTGTTCATCAAAGGCTCTGACCCATGCAGGGCTCAGCAGCATTGTGTGTGTTTGCTCCTCTGGGTGTTGTTTTCCTATCTACCCATTCCTCTCATCTTTTCCCCACCATCGAATAAACAGAAGCCAGACGTCGATTTGCACTTGGGCAAAGAAAATGGAGAGGCAGGAGATCCAAGGAGCTCAACGTGATTTGATGTTCCATGTTTACTTTCTCCTCCACGGACGCCATGAGGAGTTTGTCGGGTGACGACAGGACCACAAAGCTGAGGTGGCCAAACTCGGCTCTCAGACATTGAGTCTTTTGAAAAAAACGGCACAGCGTAATTGTCCTGAAAAACATTTTGGGGACTCCAGGCCGCTAATTAACTGCTAGTGCATCAATTAGTTATAATAGCTGTAATAATATACAAGCAAGTGCACGGTGCGCTGTGCTGCTGAGTCTCTAGGTGCATTTGCTGAGGCCTTCTTTTTATAAGCCTTTCCTTTGAAGATTTAAGTTAATAATTTATTCCTAATGAATTGAGTCTTTCTGTTTCCCTGGAACAGAAGGCATTTCAATGGCTGGAAGAAGCAATGCTATTAACATGATTTTGTTTCAAAGCAAACTTTCAACAAGAGGAGGAACATTTTCATATTAATGTTTCTGTTCTGGATTCCAGGGGTGTAATGGTGAACTGAGCCCATTCAGTGGAAAGGGGTCCAGATCCAAGTGAGATGAAGTTACAGGAAGTTTTTTTTTTTATCTTCTGATAATGATTTGATATTTCATGAAAATTTAGTTCCATCTCCTACAAGCTAAACACATGTACCACGAACATGTTGTATGAATAAAAATAATTCCCAATAAAACGAATTTATTTCTCGGCTTTATTTACCCTTCTTGTTGAATAGAAGGACATGATTCATAAAGGCAAATCCATTTCCTAGAACAAATTTCAAGTAGTGAAAAGGCTTCCAGCATGCATCAGCAGCTGTACACACCCCAGACAGATGTTCTCATAAACTCAGAGCTGGGGACAACACACTCCTCTCTTCTGTCTCTGTCCTCCAGTTGAATGAAGTGACATGTCTTCCTCTCCGGTCCTTTTGTGTCTCTCCTTCAGGCCTTTGAACCCCTGTGCCTTTACACCTGTCCTGTCTTTGATGAGTGACCACTCTGAGAGGTCCCCCCAGACCCTCCAGGAGTCACTCCACTGGGAGGCAGGTGTGATGTGCATGAGGAGACCAGGAGACCTGTCTACTGTGGCAGAGCACAGGCCACCGCACACAGAACATGACATGAGGCTTTAAACTAGTGACATTACTGAAATGCTTCCTCTGATAGTCCTTTTACAATTTTATTTGTGTATGTGTGTGTATGTTTACGTGTTTGTAGGATGTATGGGCACGTCTGTGCCTGGCATGCATACGGAGCTCAGAGTACAACTTGGGAGGGGGTCGGTCCTCTCCTGCCACCACTTTGTTTGAGACAGGGTCTCTTTTGTTTTGCCACTGGGAAGAACATTGATATTTGCTTGGGTCTGCCCATTGTTGCCTTGGGTCCTTTGGGATTCCAGACTCCACTTCTTTGTATCTGGCTTTATGTGGACACTAGGGAAACAAAGCTATGTTCAGGAAGCTTGCAGAGAAAGTACCTTTAACTGCTGGCTGAGCTATCTCCCCAGTTCAATAGCTTCTAAAACTTAAGTTTGTTGAAGGGATTCTGTATTTTTGACACTTGCTGAAAGCAACTTCCGAGGCCCATAGTGACTGAGGCTCCCCCAAACTTGAAACTCACTCTGTTCTAGGTTCTGCTGAGATAGGGGTAGACCATTTGTCAGC
Organism: Zapus hudsonius; assembly: GCA_004024765.1. Classification (NCBI taxonomy): domain Eukaryota; kingdom Metazoa; phylum Chordata; class Mammalia; order Rodentia; family Dipodidae; genus Zapus; species Zapus hudsonius. Next base: position 23,503 of record PVHP010012560.1, read on the forward strand.
TAATCAATATGGTCTAGGCAGAAAAAGGCTTATGAGTATGACAGCCATGAAGAAAGGCACACCAAACTGCATTAGCCACTTTGCTAACCCATTTCCTTGAAGATTCAATAAGCAATAAATGTGCCCTTTTCTTGGCCTACACTCATGCTGGTATTGGGGTACAGAGGAGGATTAAGAGCAATGGTAAGACCCAACCCTGTTGGAAGACAAATCATGCAAAAATGAAGTAGAAGAGGGAAAGCACAGTGGGCAGTGACAGGAGCTCTATGAGTCGAGACATCGCATGGGAGGTAGGAAGGTGGTGGTGGCCCTGACTCAGCAATGGAGTGCCAAAGGTCTGTGCTTGCAGAGGCATCAGGATGTCAGAGCAGTACAAGCATCTCTCCCAAACCCCTGGAGGTTGACAGTGACCCAGGGCCAGCGACAAAAGGGAGTCCAGAGACGATTTGTGGACTGTGGGCCAAGTTCCCTTCATGCAGCATTTGAATGTCCCTAAATAGCCCAGCACACTCAGGTGAGGCTGAGCGCTCTGCAGATAGGCTTTCTCAAGACACTGGAAAGATGGCTCAGTGGGTGAAGAGCCTGGCTCATAAGCATAAGGACCTGAGTTGAATGCCCGGTACCCATGTAAAATACAGAGTGGGTTGGCACACACCTGTAGCCCCCATGCTGGGAGATGGAGACAGGAGGATCCCTGAGCCCCACTAATTTGTGGATTTCAGGCCAATGAGAGACCCTGTCTTTTTTTTTTTTTTTTTTTGCTTTTGTGAATCTACTTTATTCAGATTTAGAGAATTGAAAAACAGGAGAAAGATTGAGATTATCAGTCAGAAATGTTTAATAAAGTTATGTTTTTGGTTTATTATATTTTTTCCTTTATTATCCATAATTAGATACATTGAGTGAGCAAATAATGAGTTGGTATCCCCAGTTCCCCGATTCACCTGTTCCATGTCCCCAATCAGCTGGTTATCCTCCTCCGTGGGCAGACTGGATCAGTCCATGGGGCAGGGGGTTATGGATACCCCAGGAGTCAACCCGGTTCCACTCCCCTTTGTATGTTGTTACTGAGGGGGCCATGTCTCTGGATATTCTCCCCCACCATGGCTCTTACAATCTTTCTGCCCCCTCTTCCGCTCAGTTCACTGGTGAGTGAGTATTAAGGCTGATTTATTGTTGAGGTCTTAGGGGAGGGTCTCTGTTCTTCTGCTTTAGGTTGTGTTGAAAATTGTTGGTGTCTATCTCGCTGGCTTATCCTGGGTTGACTGATTGGCTGTGGTTATAGGTCTCTTGCTTATCCCACCACTCTCTGCAGGGTTCCATGTGGATCCTCCTCGGTAGGTCTGGGGAGGCTCATCTCTTGCCTGGATGTCAGCTAACAGCCTGTGATTCGTTAGAATGGTTGAAGGAGCCAATGTTTGTCCTCTGGCCTCCACATGCACACACACACACACACACACACACACACACACAGCACACACATGCATGAAAAAAAATTGTACCTAACAGGCTAAAAAGTTATAAGCTCATGACCTTGCATTCTAGAGACCTGTGACCCTTGACCTCAATACCACATATATTGTAGATGACCTTGACCCTCCAGGTCCTGCTTTCTCCATGTGGAGCAACACAGTGGTGGGCATGTTGGGGGGGGGGGCGCGGGGGTCAAATTTGACAGAAGGGTAAGGAATGTAGCTCAGTGGCAGCGCTCCTGCCACAGATTCATGAGACCCTGGGTTCAAACCCAGCATGGGGGGGGGGACAGGGAGTGAAATGCCAGTGCTATCCCAGAGTGCATTTCACTAGCACTTGAAGGTCAAGATAGGTAGATGTGATGGCTCGGGTGTGCAACAGACACCTTGAATCATCCAGTTCTCTTCCCAGGCTGCCTATGAGGAAAACAATCTCACACAAGAAAATCGAAAAGCCCCAAACACACCTGTGTGGACCAACACATAGCCAGTGCTGAAGGATGGAGCCTTGTGGCCATCCTCACCTGCACCGAAAGACAGAAATGTGGCAGGATCTCACCTGGCTTTTACCTCCTCTCTTTCGTAGGCTTTGCAGGACCCAATGCTGAGCTGGACACCTAGGAGCTGAAACCCTGGGTAAGAGCAGGCTTTGCCTTTCTGTTTCTCTCTGTGGAAATGGTCCCCCAAAGAGACTGCCATTTGATACCTAGGAACTCGGAGGCAACCTAAACTTTTTAATTAAGGTTATCCCTAAGCCCCCATCTGGAATCAACAGCTGTTCAGACGCGGTTAACTTTTGAAGATTATTAATGTGCTTTTATCTGGAATAAGGGGAGAAGTGTCTCCTGCCAGCCTTCTCACCAAGCAAGGCTGCATCCCAGCCTCTCCCTGCACCCCATGGAAGCTGACAGGCTATGGGCCACCCTGCCAGGGTCTAGCAGGATCAGATGGACCAGGGTGCCATTGCAGGGGACCAGAGCATCCTCAGGGTAGCCTTGCCAGGGTTCACTACTGTCAGGAGCTGGCTCCATACACGCTTCCAGACACCGTAGAGTTCAGAGCATTGATCCTATGTTTGATGTGAAAAGAAATTAAAGCCGTGGTCTCATTAGATGAAGCGGTTCTGGTGAGAGATCACAGGCAGAAGCCCTCTCCTTTTGTCCACACTGAATGGCCACAGCAGGCAGCGCCTTGCGCACAATTGATCTCAAGCAGAGTTTTGTCTGAAAGATGCTTCTAGATTATGGCAAGAAAGCATTCTGTAATCCTCCTGCCAATGCAGTTATGTTTAACAGACGTGCCGCTCCTATCGCTGACTGATAACACTTAACTCAAAACATATTTCAGCTTCGGGAATGTCAATATTTTGCCTCCGATTGAAGGTGACCCCCGCTCCACTTGTTTGCCAGTGTGTGATGTGGCTTGCTGGAGACTGGGAGGATGGCTGTGTGGGAGGCTCTTATGGATTTGCTATCTTAGCCTGAAGTGTTTGCTGCTGATTATGTGATTAAATCAATAATAATTTCTGCTCGGATCCCTGTGCTGCCCGACTCATCCCAGGTCCAAGCCTCAAAGCACAATGAGGACCTTTCATGCCAGACCCTCCAGGGCTTCGTTGCAGGGAAATGCCAGGACAGGTGACTCTCCCATCTCTTCAGAAAGCAAAATATTGTAATAAATGTGCAGGTAAATAAACAAGTAGTCATGGACTGCAGAGGAGAGGAGCCTGGCAGGTGGGAGGCGGCTGCTAAATAAATGGAACTGTGTGGTCTGGTTTTACCTGAGGCCCCTCCTGCTCAGAACCCTCATTCCATATTAAACAGATGTGCCTGTGTTTGTGGAGGAAGGTGTGAGATCATTCTCCCCCTCTGGGCATTTGTGCATGAAGTAGATAGCTGACCAGCACCCCCTCCTTTTTTGAGGATCAGAGCTACGCCAGTAGAGGAGGCCTGGGACACTTCCCCCAAAACCCCAGGTTCCCAGAAAATGCATATTCCATATTCTGTGAGATTTGTGCCTTGGTTTGTCTCAGTGACATAACTAGTGGCTCAGTTTGTAGCAAAGGGCATCAGACATGCCACTCGTCATCACTCTTATGTACCCATCCATAGCCTGCTGGGAGGACCTGTGCCTTCCTTCCTTCATCCCCCTCAGGGTCCAGGTGATGGAAAGAGCATAGCCTCTCCAGCCAAAGGATCCTCAGTAAGATAATCCAGGGGCAATTGGCTCTCCCGGCAGAAATTCCTAGGACTCCAACAGATCTTTTAAAAATCAGAACATCTGGTCAGTCACCTTCTCCATATGGGAAAACAGTGTTTTGTTAATAAGGCCAGACTGGAAAAGTAATAGAGACAAAGGTAGTTTCCACTATGGCAGGACTAATGCTCCAACCCAGACTAAGGCACACACTAAGATGGACAGCTACTGTGCTAATCAGTTCTTTTCAACAACAAATAGCTCCTAGTGATGTTAAATATTACTTAAAAAAAAAAAAAAGGAAGGCAGCCCCAGGGATTGTGTTCATCAGTTTGTTGGTAAAAGACATGCTTCCTGAGGTTTTGGCTCTGAGAGCCAATTCAGTATTTATTATTCGTATGCAATTGAAAGTGTAATTACTATTTATCTATTGGGAATTGGGCTTTAAAAAAAAAAGAAAAGAAAGGATTATTTTATTGGGAGAAGGAAGGAGAGCTTCTCTCTCTCCTTCTAGACCATAGTCAAACTGTGGGTGGCACAGAGGCCACTGCTGGGCGTCTCTGAGGTGAGGGTTGGACTGTTTCACCCCCCACTGCGGGTGCATTCCCATAAAAACCCAAGGCAATTCCAGCCACTGGTGCACACCAAGACCTGCCTCAAACTGCTGGACATTGACCATCCCCACAACACACCCCACCCCCCAAGGCCTTGGCCAACTGCCCTCCATAGCTAGATAAGAAGCCAGAGGAAAGGGCACACTGCTAGACCAAGAAGGGGGACCCTGGGGATTTTTTAAATTTATTTTTTGAGAAAGAGAGAAACAAAGATAAAGAGAGAGGGGGGGGTTGGGTATGCCAGGACCTCTACCCACTGCAAATCAATTCCAGATGCATGCGCCACTTTGTGAATCTGGTGTTATGTGGGCACTGGGAAATCAAACCCAGGCTGTAGCCCTTGCCAGCAAGCAACTTTAACCACTGAGCCCAGATCCTGGGTTTTCTTATATGCCAGCCCCAATTCAGAAGCACAGAGTCGACCCTTAAGGTGACCTCACCTTCTCTCCTGAGCTCTGTATCAGTTCTGTGGTTCCTGTTACACCACTTGTGCACTTCAGTGTGATATCCTGGTGGGCAATCTGTCCATCTCTGTGAAACTTTGGCCAATGCATCAACAGACAAACCAGTTTTCAGACTGAATGGTTTCCAGACAAAGAACAGATTCTGTGTGCACCACCCTAGCAGAGAATTCTAAAAAGAAAAAGGGAAAATGAAGTCCCTTCCCTCCGAAGACAGACCAGGGTTAACAGCAGTAGCATAGTCAGCAGAGCCTGTGTGCAGAGGGTAGAGGTCTCAATGTCCTTGAGTCTGGGAGAATAATATCAGAGACAATATCCTCCAGGTTGGCATGGAGGCTCAAAGGGAATCTGGCAGACCCAGCCTGGTCCACACTGGGATTTCCTCATGTACACCTCGAGAGACCGAGCTGACCTTGGAAAGCTGTGGACGGCAGGAAGCAAGCAGCTGGTCACCTTCACAGTCTGTCTTCATTGCAGGTTGGCACAGAGTTCATTTTTCTCTTGACTGTTTTGAGGGCTAGAAATGCAGGTAAGATGGGGACCTTCTCTTTTCTTCCATTCTTACTTCTGCTATCTTTTTTATTACTAAGAGTATTGCTGACTTACAGTGGACTGTCAGAGCCCCATCTTTACCTACTTCTCTTTTTTCCTAGGGAAAAGGATTTTTAGTTCCAATGATTTGTACAGACAACAGTGAATAAAAAACTGGATTTGAACGATAAAAGGATCTGACCTCATTTTGCCCTGGATTCCAGGGATTATGGTGACATCTGTTTGAATCTGAGGCAATATTGCTATCCTTGTATCTCCATGCCTAAAACATTCTCCCAAAGGAACATTTTTATCATGTTTAGCCAAAAATATGACACATCAACCAAAGTAATAAGTAAAGTAAAACAAATTTCTATTTGCCTGATGATATAAATTCAGGATATTAAATAGGATGGGTATTTCTTTCTTTGTATACATTTTGGGACATTCTGAAAACATCTCCAGATATATAGCAACTTAAGAGTTTAGGCCAAGAAGACCTATGCAAGAAGCTGTAAAATTGGTTTTAATTAGAACTGTAGACTAGAACTACTATAAAATATGAAGCAGATCTCAAAACCAAACTCCCTATTAGAAAACAAGTCATTAGGGCTGGAGAGGTGGCTCAGCAGTTAAAGGTACTTGCTGATGGTATGGGTTCAATTCCCCCAGTACCCATATAAACCCAGATACACAAAGTAGTGCAGGTGTCTGGAGGTCATTTGCAATGGCAAGAGGCCCTGGTGTTGTGCCCCTTCTCTTCTCTTCTCTTCTCTCTCTCTCTCTCTCTCTCTCTCTCTCTCTCTCTCTCTCTCTCTCTTCTCTCAAGTAAAAATTTTTTTAAAAGTCATTAATGATCAAAATACTAAGCAAGTCAAACATTAAACCTGTTTCCAGACAGGAACATTCTATTTCCCTAATAGGTCCCAAGCTCATTCCCATGAGATGTAAGTAACTCTTTCCCATGCCATAGATTTCCTTTCTCTCATGTGTAAGAGCCTCAGAAATGACCAGGGAAAACATACAAATCGTTGAAATTTTCCCTGTGGACCAATTCCTGAAGAGATGACAGCCAGGACGCTGAGATGATTAGACTTCTAGTGTGTGCTTGACGACTTTCTATTCTTCTAGAAACCACCAAAGCACTAAAGTGTAGATTTCAGAGCCTGAACTTCCTAGCGGCTTTATTCTTTTGAACTAAGCAGTTAAGATCAGTTATCATTCCACAGGAGTCAACCATCTTTGCCTACTTCAAAATGCATTGAGTTTTAAGGCCTTTTCAAAGACAGGTAGCCTGGCACCATTCCTTACTATTAAAGCAATTAGACATCCCTTTAATTGTCATATAGTAGGTGTATAAAACATTTTGCTCTCTCTAGATATATTCTTTCCCACAATGATGCCCAGGCTAATTATTTAAGAAAAAAAATTTATTTAGTGATATATTTGTAAATTTCTTTCTATTGGTGGATATCTGTAGTACATAGTGCTGAGTTAACAGGAACATTTTCATAAAATTGTACAATATACTTTGACAATGTTCCCTCCCAAAACTCCTCACCCCTTTCTCTCTCCTCCCCTCCGGTTATTCCTCTCATTCCTTTTAAATATTTCATTTCTATTTTCATGTCCTACATACATGATTTTATGTGCCATCTTAAAATCTAGGATCTACAAATGACAGAAAGCATGTGATATTTGTCCTTGAGAGCCTGACATTTGTAAATTTAATTTTTTTTAATTTTTATTTTTATTAATTAGAAATTTTGTTGCATAGACAAATCATGAATTGGTCCCATCCTCTTTACCCTGCCCCCATTCACTGAGAGCCCACCTCAGTGGAGTTACTGGTCTTCACCATGGGGTTATAGGTTATGAGTTACAAGAGCAGCAGTCAGTCATTGTGGGTGGGAGTAATGTTTCTGGATACTCCTTCCTACCCTGTGGTTCTTACAATCTTTCCTATACCTCTTCCATATGCAAATTGCTAATCTTGCTGGCCTCTCCAGATGGGCACATCTTGAGACATCATTATAAACTCTAGGATTTCTCTAGGATTTCAAGCCAGCTACCTGGGACCATGGGGATTGAGTCCACCTTTAAATATCACCAGAAGGATGGAGAGATAGCTCAGTGGTTAAAGCATTTGCCAGAAAAGAAAAAGGACCCGAGTTCGATTTCCCAGTACACATGAGCACATGCATTCCCACACACACACACCCATGCTTGCACACACAAAGAAAACAGAACTGTGTTTGCACATGAAATCCCACATCTTGGAAGTTCAGCTGGCTTGTGCCTGCCTGGGTATATTTTCTGGGGAAAGGGGTCAAGGGCAGCCCTACAAGGTGCTCTTCAAATCCACTAACCCTGTGAAGCCAGCAGACTGAGAGACTCACTCTGCAGAAAACAGTCATTGCTATGTCAGGAGCCTTATTTGGTCAATGCCCCACTGCACCGTCCAGTATTTGAGAAATTTCTAGCGGATAGCTGCTGGGGTAATTTCGTTGAAAAGCCACACTCGACATCATTTGGCAATTTTATCACTCCAGGTATGACAAAAAAATATACATGATTATATGTGATTTGGTTAAGTCTCCATCAAAACTCTCCGATTCAAAGCAGCCGGCGCCACAATGAGTAACTACAGCCCCGAATTAGTGATCACAGATTTTCCCAAGTTTAATTGAAACTGATGTGTTTTGAAACCATACTGGGGGTTCTCAAGAAAAGTGCTATGTGTTATTCAATCAGCACACACCAGGCTGCCGTCAGCAAGGGGCTCAGTCACACCCCAAGACCAACAGTACCGCTGGTAGCATTGGGCAAGAGGATGGCGGCTGGCCCAGTGGATAAATATTTAAATTATATGTGTGCGGTGTTCAGAGTAACCTGAAAGAAACCTGTGCTTTCCTTCCCCTCCCCTCTGGCTGAGAGCTCTTGGCGCAACAGCTGCTCCAGGGTGAGGAGACCTCTGTAGATGGCAGATTGAGCAGGCCTGCTGGGGAACACCCCCCTTTCACCCTCCTTTCCAAGATGGGCTTATCCAAGCTGGGAAGGGCATTTTCAGTCAATAGCAGTGGGATTTGGTACCTCCCATCATTGCAAAGGTTCAATGCTACAAAGTAAACGTTGAGGTCTAGGAGGCAATGACCCCATCAGCACAGGAAGGAAATGCACACTAGTTCAAGCTGCTTCAGCTTCCATAAATTTTTCACAAAGATCATAAAATTTCTTTTTATATTTTATTCTTATTCCCTGCCTCTTTCTCAGCTTCCAGAGTCTATTCAGAACATGTGAGGTATATCTGGACCGTAAAATGTGCTAACACATGCCTCAAGACAGCTAGTGGCCCTGTCATTTGAACTGGACGGAACAATACCCCAGTCTATAACACGAGGGTATTTGACTCTGTTAATCATTAGATCTGGTCGGATTTCTAACATCAGGAAAGTAAACAGATTACTTGTCAGGTGGTGTCACCTTTGCAAAGGGCCAGTGACATTCACTGAACAGAGACGCTGCTGTGACAACAGGTTAGGGGCAGGTGTCTAGGGCAAGAGAAAATGTCATTAGAGCCATAGCAGTGTGACAATGTTTGGGACATTCTGGAGAAATGGGACTGTGTCCAAGAGAAGATCAGGGTTTTTCATGGATATATTTCTGGGGCTCAGGATCAAACTCCATACCCCTGTGGTCTTTCTCCCACGTTCTCTACTCCCATCAAGTAAATGGAAGTCTTAGACGCTGTCCTCATCATTTCCAGATCTTTAAACTTATCTCCAAGGGTGACAAGATTCGTCACTCCATCTCCAGGGACAAGGCTGATCGCACCCAGGAGATGGTGGTATAACCTCAGGGTAGAAAGACTGTCTGGGCATCACCTCACCTCCCTCTTCAGGCCCTCCTCCTAGGGCCCTCCCAGATGCAGTGCCAGGAGGACTGACACTTGCTTGGCTTTATTGAGAGGACCCACAGTAGTCTCTGTACCGTGATGCGTGGAAGGAATGAATGTAGGCAGGAAGTCCACTTCACTGCCCCAGGTATTGGCTGTGGCCCACAGTGACACTCAGGATCTTGGCACAAACTCAGTTATAATGGTAAACAGAATAGACTTTTCAACCCAAGTAAATAACAGCTCAGAAAAATCAGAAATTTGATGGAAATTTTTGTTTGACTTTTTGAGACAGTGACTCATGTAGTCCCTGCTGTCTTTAATTTACTAATCAGCCAAGGCTGGCCTTGAACTCCTGCTTCCACCCTCCAAATGCTGGGATTACAGATGTCTTCCACAACACCTGGCTGGATTTTTTTTTTAAAAAATAAACTATAATGCTTATCCAATTTTTTAAATTAACCACAATTGATCCTTCTAACCAATGTCAACTAGAAAATTAATCTGAGGGGAGAAAAATGGAAGCTCAGACTGTGTCCTTTCGGTGCAATACACATTTAATCCAAGGTTTCTCTTGACAGATGTGGGAAGTAGTTACATCCTGGGACTGTAAATTCCCACAGGGCAGACCCTGTTTTCCAGAAAGTTCCAGCCCACCATTCATGGCACCCTAGGCATGTTGCAGCACTGAGTGTGGTCAGCTGCTGGCAGACCCTAGGTGACAAAAAACTACATTCTCAGAGACTGTAGATGTATTTAGCTGTGAAAAGACTCAATTATATTTGTTTTGCAGTGTTGGAACTCAAACCCAGGGGTTCCATGCACGCTAAGTGAGCCTTCTACATGGCTACATGCCCAGCCCAACATAACTGCTTCAGAAAATGTTGAGAATCTATCTGCTAAATAGACTGTCAAAGCTTTTCCTTCATGGAGACATGTTTTAACTCTTAGTGGAAAAGAGTGTACACACAAGCACACGCCTGCCAACAAGTAGACTTTCACTTGTAACATTCAGCTAAGATGTAAGCAAAATAGGCAAGGAGCTAAGAGAGGAAGTTTCTAGAAGAGACCTGGAGGGGAGAGACTTGGAAGTGTCACATGTACACATCTTGCTGGTCAAAGGAAATGGATCGCCTCACCCACTCTTGTTTCCAGGGGCCTCTGGGAATATTGAGGTGGTGCTTCCAGGTACCTGTGCCACCAAGAGACCAAGACCTATCCAAGGCACTTCAGTCCCTTCCTGACACATGGCAGCCATGATGTCAAAGGAAAATGCCTAATTTTTCAAAATTGTGATTTATGTAATGATCTGAATCAGGTCGGTGAGGACTGTATTACACCCTCATACTTAGAGTATGTGTTAGAGATCCACGTGACTGGAGAGTGAAGTGTCTTTGTATTTGCTTTAGCTCTGGGGTCAACCAGGTCACTGAGCCATGGGGACTTCAGGAGCGCCCTCTCACAGAGGTGGAAGTGTCTGAGCTTAACTGATGAATGAACAGAACGGCTCTGAGGGACGTACTTCTAGGTGTATATTGTAATGTTAACATGTATGCATGTGAGTCTAAAGGTAAATATCTGTCTTCCTTAATCATTCTCCAACTTATTTATATATGGTTTTCATTTCTTTATTTATTTGCAAGCAGAGAGAGAGAGAGAGAGAGAGAGAGAGAGAGAGAGAGAGAGAGAGAGAGAGAGAATGGGCACACCAGAGCCTCCAGCCACTGCAAATGAACTCCAGATGCATGCTCCATTCTGTGCATCTGGCTTTACATGGGTACTGGGGAATGGAACCCAGAACGTTAGACTTTGCAGGCAAGCACCTTAACTGCTGAGCCATATCTCCAGCCATATATTTTATTAACTTAATTTTTAACAGATTGTAGTCTTATATCTCCTCTCCCCCATCTCACTTTCTCCTCAATGGGGTTGTCCAACTTATTCTTGAGACAGGGTCTTTTCATTGAACCGATTCTGTTAGGTTAGCTAGTCAGCAAGTCCCAGGGACACTCCTGTGTGGGTCTCCCCAGTGCTGGGATTACAGGTACATGCCACCACACCTGGCTTTTGCATGGGTGCTGGAGATCTGAGCTCCGGTCCTCATGCTTATAGGTGAAGCACTTTCTGATGGAGCTATCTCCCAGCCCCTGCATATAGTCTTGTCCACCGAGGTCTAAAACTTTGAAAATCTAATTCCCAGTACCAATATACCTCTGTTTTGCCTCAGGATTTGGCAGGGGTTGGATCTGGATTGAATTTTAATTGTAACACTACATTGATCCAAACTCACCATTTGAATATAATTGCTGATGATGGAATCATACATAATTGTTCTATTCTTATTTTCATCATCCCAAACTCTGGGATGGGTCTCTGGGAATATTGAGGTGGTTCCTCCAGGCACCTGTGCCACTAAGAGGACAGGACCTATCCAGGATGGCAGGAATGTTACATTTACAGTTTTCCCCAAACTGTACATGCTATTATTGTGACAACTTCTTCCTCCATGTACAAACAGGTGAGTGGACACCACCAACCTGTGCCTAGTCCCCAAACATTTCACAAGTTCAGACTACCTGTGTGGAGGTTTTTCACCCAATAACTGTACTTGCAAAGCTGGAGCAAACATGAACACCACCAGAGCTTGGAGAGCTCCAAGAGCTTTTACTGCCCTGAGGAGGACAACTCAGACCCACTCACAGGCCCCACATAAAGCAGGGGAGACTGATGTTTGCATGGAACTTTCAGCATGGTAAGTGCAGGAGTCAGCTCTCACTGGCTCCTCCGGAGCTGGTAGTCTGCCTTGGGAGCAGCAGTTTCAGCCTGATCAGAGATCTCCGGACCTCCTCCAGGTTTCTTTCCAAAGTTCCTCCTTCAGATGGAACTGCAGAAATTCACACACAGCCTCCTCTGAATAGGTGAGATGTATTGGAAAATGTCCACACTTCCCAAAGCTGCTTGTGTGCCCGGCTCAGCATCAGCAGATGAGGCGCTTATCCAGCTGAACAGGGTTCCAGGCCCCTTGAGAGACTGCAAGCCAGGCTATGAGCACCCAGCTCTGATCAGGTGGATGGAGCTGGCTGCATGACAGGCAGGGGAGTCCAGATGGTGGCAGGTATCCTTGGCAGGGCAATGTATTCCCAAGTGACTCTCAGCAGAGAAAAGAGCCTTCCCCCACTCTTGGACAGCTTCCCTGAGCCCCAAGATGCTCCAATATCCAGAACCTTCACTGACTAGGCCAAGATGGAGCAAGAAGCATATATCACAGGACGTCAGAGGAGGGAGTCTAGCCTCCTCAGGGTCAGAGGACATTAGAGGGAATGATGTTGCCTGAGAGTTTAGAATGTCCCCAATCAATCCTATGACTCCCTTCCCACTGGGACAGATGTCTCAGCCTTCATTTCCTGGCAGCAGATGTAGGTCAAGTCCAAGGAGGTCCAAGCTGCCTAGACCTACCTAGTTCAGGACCAAAGATATTCCCTATGTTACTGGCAGCTGACCTTGAACCTGGTTAAATGACACGTTCATTAACAAAAAGGTTCTCATTTCCATTGTGAACACAGGAGCTAACCACTATAGGGTGGTGTGAGAGGTGCCCGTTTCTGCAGTTCTGACCTAAGCCAGCATGTGAGCTCATATTCCACTCGCTTCAAGGCTTTAGACAGACTTGTCAACTTGTCAGCAGACTGTTTCCCCATGTAGAATCAGCAAAAAAAAAAAAAGACAATCAAAGCAGTTATCCAGGTATTTTGACCTCACGCTGCCTGCTTGCCCATCAGGAACCCACAGTAGAGGCCAGTGCTGAGCATGCCGAGCTCTCTGACCTTAAAGCTGCAGGAAGAGTGATTCTGGGAGCAGCAATGTTAAAGTTTAGGGTAAGCAGGCCATCTCTAGAAGATTCTGCTAGCAAAGTGATCCCCAGGTGGCAGGTCAGCAGCATAGAGTCAGGGACCCAATGAGGGCCTACAAGCCTCCACAGCCCTCTCTCACCCCAAAATGTGAGAGTTGGCTGGGGACAGTTCCAGAAACTTCACCATTCCCCTCTTCCAAAGCTAGAAGCTGGTCAGAAACTTTCTTCTGCATGTGCATGCATAGACATCCATGCACACACATCCACATACATCATATGCACACACACATACTCATAGACATCCATGCACACACACCCACATACACCATACACACACGCACACACACATACACATAGACATCCATGCACACACATCCACATACATCATATGCACACACACATATACTCATAGACATCCATGCACACACACCCACATACACCATATGCACACACACATGTGCACAGACATCCACGCACATATATTCACATGCACCGTATGAACACAAACATATATATCCTTATATTTTCAGCATGCCACATGAGCACATATCCAAGCTCACACAATTTACACCAACATACCACACATGCACAAGCACTTATAAAGGACATACCAAAGCAAATATGTATGCATCCACACACTTGCACACGTGTCACATACATGGATGCACACTCACTCTCTCACATGCACAATCCCAGCAGCTGCTGTTAGCCTCTGGGAAAAGCTTCCCACCTGCTTCTCGTCCCCTTCTCCCAGTCCCCACTTTTCTGCTTCTGCCCTGAGATCCTAATACCACTTTCCATAGGGATTCCACATGTGATGAGGAAAGTTCCAGAACACAGCTGTCTATTGCCTCTGATGATGAGGTTCTGAACAAGACCTCTGTGGCAAGAGCAGGCTCCATTGTTGATGTGAGACTTCTCACACAGACACAGGTGCAGTCTTCCAAGGGTCAGAGAAGCTCCCCCCTCCCTCCGTGGCTCTGTACTAGAGTCCCATTGCTACCGTGTAGGTACAGTGCACACTACTCAAGCATGTTTGGCATAAAGCTAATAAGGGATCCTTGCCTGAAATGAGTCACTGTGCTTAGATTTGTCCCTACTGCTGGCCACACAGGCCACCCTTACACATGGGTGCAGAAGAGTTTACCTAAGATAGCACTGAAAAGCACAGTGTGTGGGTTCCTTCTCAATCATCAGAGTACTAGGTCAGCTGACACATTCCAGCTTTGCCAGGACAAATGAAGAGGCATCTCCTCATTCCGTTTCTTTGGACCTTTCCCTCACTAATCTATTTAAAAAATACCTTACTCTTATTTCTCTTTCAAGACAACAGTAGTAATTTCCCCCTAGGGCTTATAATCTCCCCAGCCATAGACTTCTGAATTAGGTTTTCAGTACTAGGCAGGAATTCCCACCCCAGAAGCAGACCTCAAATCCAATCAGAAAGCGTTAGGTTTCTCCCATAACAGACATGCCACTATTGCACCAATTGTGGCCTAGCTGGACAGCCACAAAGCTTGCAGGGTCCACTTCTGGTTAATACTGTTGATGACTTTTCTTTTCCCAAAAGGATACAGGCTGCTTAGGTCCTTCTAGAACCCTGACAGCTAGTCATCAGGATGGAGCCTTACAGCTCAGCTCCAGCTTGATTTCTCAGTGACCTGCAGCTCAAGCATGTGGTTTCTTCAGCAATAGGGTCTTATCATCTTACCAGTTCTGGTGGGCAACCAAGAGCTTTGGCAATAGCCTGTAATGTTTTGGGGGCATCAGGTATCTTCCTGGCCATGTATGTTTACATAACATAAAAGTTTAAGTAAAATTGTCTAGGAGAATCTAGGAACTAATAGGAGTAGGGAGGGGTATGGTGGGGAATATGTTGAATATACAATGTATACTGGTATGAAAATTTTAAATGAACAAATATAAAAATAAAAAGAAAGCTGGGTGCAGTTGGTACATGTCTTTAATCCCAACACTCAGGAGGCAGAGGTAGGAGGACTGCTGTGAGTTTGAGGCCAGCCTGGAACTAGAATTCCAGGTCATCCTGAACTGGAGTGAGAGCTTACTTCAAAAAAAAATATATTAAATAAACTAAATAAATAAATAAAAAGAAAATAAGCCTGCCCAGTGCATGTTTCTTAGAACTTCACTTTGGTTCAGAACTTACAGAGACTTGTTCATACTGGGTGTCTAATTATTAACAATAAATAAATGGGAAAAAGGAACTTACAGAGAAAAGTGAAGTGTCACCTCTACTTCCTCAGTGGCAGAGAAGACTGAAAGGACACTGATGGGTGCTGATGAGGACTCATGTGCACACAGGGGAGTGGACACCACCATCTGGGAAGCAGTGCAGAGGTGTGTGCCAAGAGCCCAACAAATGTCTGGATCCACTCAACCCAAAGTTCAACGTTCAGTGTTCTATTGTAAGGAAAGCACAGAAGTACAGGCAAGGTGCATGTCTGAGGTCTGCTCACAACAATCACTGGGAACATATTACATCTCAGGAGAGTCAATAAGCTGTATTTGTGTGCCTGAGTTCCTGGCAAGCTGCTGAAGTTTCTACAAAAAAAAAAAGATGATGGTAAGAATTGAAGGGCTGAGAACATGTGTGATGCAACTTCCCCCACCACAGCCAGCTCCAAGCACCCAATGGGGCACCGGAAACAGAATTCCGAGGGATCCCATAGGTGCTTCCTTGGGCAGCGGCAGACCAGCTCTGGCTCCTATCACAGTGGTGGGTAATTTAATGCTGCTTGTGCTTCCAGCCTGTGTTGTTAGTCTTCTGCACCTTCTCCCAACCATGGGGTGTACTAACCGTGTGTGGAAAGGATAAGGCAGGAGTGGAAAATACACAAGACAGAGGATCATGGGAAACCAGGAGGAGAGAGGTATCTAGACCATAGTCCACATCTAAAGCAATACACACACACACACACACACACACACACACACACACACACAGAGTCACTCACATATTTTTCTCTTGAATGAACCCATTCTTCATGGATTCTTTTTTGCTAGAGATAGTTCCTCACGAGTTTTCTAAAACTTCTGGTTGGAGTTGCTTCTGGAATTAAAAGTAAAAGACAGATAAATATTCTAGCTAGAAATCCTAAGGTGGCAGGAATGTTACATTCAGTTTTCCGCAAACTGTGCAAGCCCATTATTGCTACAGCTTCCTCCTCTTCCCTCTTATTGTATTATTCTAGGAAGCAAAAGGCTCAAAGTTAATGCAGATGCCTTTTCGGGAGGCATTTTTCACAAAAGATGAAATATAGCAATTGTACACAAACTTGATTTTTTTTATTTCTAATGAGGAAAAATCAAAGCTATACAAGAAAAATTGAGTAGGTCATATAACGGGGCTGCATAGGAATTGTTTTGCAACAAAGGCAATATTTAATTTGTAATTTGGTGATAAAATGCAAATTATAATGTGCAATGAGTGTTGAGAATAGATCCATAACATCATTTAGTTTGCCCAAAGTAAAATTAATAGCAAAATGAAATACATAAGGTCTTTGAAAAGAACTCATCCTGAAAAAACATGCTTTGTTTGTGAAGTTATAATTTTCCTCTTAGGAAATCAAATCGTTCATAAAAATTCCAGCACTGTGAGAGAAACCCCTTACCCTCTGCTCTGCAAACTGCACTTTACATTTTCCCTCATGCTACATTGTGCTAACATAGACTAATGTCACTAAAAATGCCACAGAGAATGGCGTTCAACCGGGGTACAGCCAGCACCACTGATCTGCCCGGAAGCAGCTCACAGGCAATGGCTCCAGGGACCCTTTAACCGCAGTCCTGGGATTCCTAACTCCAGAGACCTCCACAGACCACATTTTCCACTGCCTTTTAAAAGGGTTGTGTGATCAGTTTAAAATAAATTAAAAGATTTGGGTTACACATGCACTATGTTAAGCATTTGTGACAAATAATTTGTTGATAAAATCAAAGCATTTTGCTTCCTTGCAAAGAGGAATGAAGAAAACAACATGTGTGTGCAGGTGAGTGTGTGTGCAAAAGTGGGCACGCATACAAAGGTGTTTAAGTGTGCACATGTGTATATGTGCAGGGGTGTGAGTGCAGTGCATATGTGCAATTGTTTACATGTAAAAGTGGCTAAGTGTATAATTGCGCAAGATTGTGCAAGCTGCAAATGTGTAAATCTATGGGTGCTAATGTGTGAGTGTGCAAGGACATTAAATGTGTGAGTGTGATAGTGAATTGTGACTTATGGTAGAGTGTGCACACTTGAGTGCACGTATGATAATGTTCACAAGTGTGTGAACATGTGCACATGTAAATGTGTGAGAGTGCAAGAGTGAGGAATGTGTGAGAGAGAATTTAAGTGTGATTATGTGTGATTGCATGAGCAAGTATGCATACATACACATGCGTGTGAGTGTGTTCACAAGTGTATGATATGTGAGTGTGAGAGAGAATTTACAGTATGGTTGTGTAACTGTGATTGTGTGACTGAGTGTGTATGCATGCATTTGTAAGCATTGACTATGTGTACACAACTGTTTGAGTGTGTGAATGTGTCAATGTGCAGGACTATGAGTGTATAAACAAAATGTGAGAGTGTAAGTGCATTTGTAGGTGTGAATGTGTGAGAATGAATGTAAATAAAGTTTGTAAATGTGCAGAGTGTGTAGATCTTGAGTGGACAAATGTGTGTGCAGTTTGCAAAAATGGTTAGCATGTGGATGTGCTTATGTGATCGTGTGTGCGTATTTGTGCATATGCATGTGCGTGAGTGTATGTGTGTGCATGAACATGTGTGTTTGCATGTTGTATGTACATGTGTCTGTGTGCATGAGTGTGTTGTGTACATGTGCATTAGTGTGCATGTGTGCATGAGTGTGTGTATGTGTGCATGTGAATATACATGAATGTGCATGCATATGTGTGTATGCATGTTTGAGTGGGCTTGTGCTCATGTGTGTATATTTGCATTGTGTATGCGTGTTTGTATGTGAGTGTTATGTGTGTGTGCATTTTGTATGTGAGTGTGTATGTGTATGTACATGTGTGAGTGTGCTTGTGCTCATGTGCATTTATGTGTGTGCATATGTTTGTATGTGTGTGCATGTATGTGAGTGTGCATGTGTGTGCCTATGCATGTTGGTATGTGTGTGTCTATGTGCTAAAGTGTGTGAAAATACAAGTGTGTTTAAGTGAGTACACACGTAAGTGTGTAGATGTGAGGGTGTGTGAGTGTGCAAGCAGAAATATGTGGGTGTATGGTGTGCTCATAAGTGTGTGGGTTTGTAAGTATGGAAATGGGAAGTTTGTCCACTCATGGGAACAGTGAGAACCATCTGCCCACCTGTAAGGGAACACAGTCCACTCTCAGACCCCCACGGTGGAGGGATAGGGTGCAAGTTTGCCCAGAAGTGCTCGGAGGCAAGCCAGAGCAGAATACCAGTGCCTGTGAATTTCACAGGCACCTCATCCTGTATTTCTAGTAAACCTGCTCCAGGTCCCAGCTCCCTGCATCAGCATGAGGGAAGAAGCACGGAGCAGGTCCTGCCGTGGGAAGCCAAGTCTGCCAGGTGGGCACAGGCTGAGTTCCTCCATGGCCATGCGATGGATCCAACAATGAGGCATGGGTAAAGGGTTTGAAGACATAAAGGTAAAAGCTCATGAGGTGGCATATGAGTGTTACCATGGCACTGACTTAGCCTCAGAGCCACACAAGTGCACAGCTTGGCTTATCTACATCAGTACCCATGACTGCTCTGCAGGTTTGCTGTGACAGGTTCCAAAACAGTCACAGAACTGGCAACCAAGAAGGCCTGCTTTTATTTATCCATTATTTCTACACAGTCTTTCATAGCAAGGGGAGATATGGCCCCTAAAACTAAAAATTAAACAAGAACTTGACTATAGCTCCCCACCGGTAATTACCATTCTTAAGGTAACTTGCAAATCTTTATATGCGTGCCCCAGACCCCCATACCTCAGCCTCGGTGCTCTTCATTTTGACAGATTTCAGCAGCTTCCTTGCATGAAGAAGCTGGTGG